>OVAQ01001286.1:0-19249 GCA_900406345.1 Erysimum cheiri | reverse complement strand
CCCATCGAATTTGACTTCATTAGCAGACCTGGGTAAGCATAGAGTATATAACACACTAAGCTGGTGTGACCTGCGGCCGCAGCAAGATGAAGCATTGTATTCCCACGATCGTTCACTGAGCTCAGAGCAAGCTTAACATCAATTTTCATATCTCTCAGGTAAGTTTCATCACCTGCTCTTACTGCAGCGATTGTCTTTGGACTCATTGGTACAGCTTCACTGGTGTCACTGAAGAGAGATGACAAATCGAGAGAGTGGGTACGTCTGGTTTCGTGTGCATAAAGCATCCGAGAGCTTATGTGTTTCTGACGGTCAAAGCCCACATCAGACCTTCCCATTGATAACTTGGTACCTAAAAAAGGCATAGATGTAATAACAGTGACCCAAATGATAATGCAGCAACTAATTCTATATAAACTATGGATGAAGAATGAAAAAATAAATAAAAAACTACATGCCGAAAACAGGGTAACAAGGCTTGAGGTTTCTCACCGTTATTCTCAACCGAAGCAACGTCTTGATGCCCAAGAGCTCAAGGGAGGATTTGCCTGATTTCAATATTTTCCAATGCTTGAGATATACATAGATTGTCATCCATAGAAAAATAAGTCTCCAGATTTTGGTATTATCCATCAAGGAAGAAGAAATGGTCAATTAAAGGGAAACAAGCGTGTACCTTCCTTGTTATTCCCTTCCCATCAGAAAATAATAGTAACTTTGTTGCCTGTATAAATTGTATATCAATAATTGCAAAGTCTTCTCAAGTCTACCTTATTTGTTTATTACAAAGAATAAAAGACATGATCCAAAAGAAGAAAGAATTCAAATGGGTGTTATTAAATATCCGACGACTTACGGGTTTCTTGACCTCGAAATGTCAACTCATGAGTTAGTTTTGTAGAAGCAGAACCTCTGAATGTGCGTACCAAATCACTATCAGGGCTTGGATGTGCTAATAACAATCCCGTATTATCCAATTCATCATCTCTCCAAACTTCAATTCAAAGTTCCATTGCCATAGAACATAGTCTTCAAAAAAAAAGAGAATACTATATAATTTTGTAATGGCAATCGAAAGTCAAAACCCAGACTGTTCTTTCTTCTCTTTCGAGGTCAACGAATACGCATTCAGATCAAATAAAACGGCGACAAGACCGATCTCTTGTCGGTTGGTCCAGCATATATTCTCCAATTAACGCGATAAGAGTGTCGCCCTCTGTATCTAAGCCGTCCCTAATCCTCCATATCTGCATTTCCGCCTTCCTTTTCAATTGGATTTCTGATTTTGAAAAAAAATTCCCTTTGCGTGATTCCAGAAAGAGAGCAGTTCCATCACTCGTAATCGGCTTTACCGAAATGTCGAAGTCAGTCTCGGGAGAAGGAGAGCAGGGTGACTGACGATGAGAGGTCGGATCATGGAAAAATTACACGGCGGAATCCGGCGGCCGCAGAAGTTAGATTAGCCGTCTCCGCCGCGTTTTGTCGCACCGTAGACCTCGGATTTAATTTTAAATAATGTAACGTACCTAACAAAGTGCTTAGATTTGGGCCTTTAAATTCAAGACAAATGGGCCCAGTTTAATTAAGCCTTTTATTTCAGCGACGCCGTTTACAAATCATGGGATTACTACTAATACACCCACACGTTTAAACCAAGAATCTATTTGACAAAACACACACTATCCTTAACTCCAATCATATCAGTATTTGCTCGAAATCAAACATCATACGATTCCAGAGCTTTTTTTTTTTTTTGGTTTTTAGATCTCGTGTTTTCAATCGTCTTCATTAACATTACCACAGAAGAAGAGTTGGAGAAATAGAATTACACACAAGAAGATCGTATATTTTAGTGTAGTAGCCTCAACAAGCACTCCGTTGTGTGGCCACAAAAAAGTGCTAATAAGATTATATACATGTATTCAGAAGATATATGTTTAAGCATAAGGTAGTTTTGACTTTCCCACATGATCTGCACCCGAGGATCCCACGGACCCCTCGAGCCTCTTCATACACGTCCGACTAGAGTCAGAGATGTTAATGAACAAAAGAACAAGTATCGTCTTGATTAACAGAGAACAAAAGAACAACGTACAAGATAAATACGAGTCCATCTTTGAAGAAAAGGAACGCCAGGAACCTGAGGGATAACGTAAGGGGCAAGGAGGACGAGCATCACACCATAGATATAATGGATATGAAGTTTATGAGCAAAATGTTTTGCTTTATTGCAGCCTGCAATGCAGAAACGAATGCCCATGACATATTGACATGGAAAGTAGAGCAACGAAGAGTACTGATCGATGGCAAAGCCAAATGAAAAGCTCTATCAACATAATGTTTGAAATACACATTCATAAGTTTAATTGTATACATTATTGTTTTCATACAAAAAAATCATTTTAAAATTATCTGTCACAAAAAAAGTAAATCATTCAATTAAACTTTAAACAAAATTTGTTGTTAATGAAAACAAGGAAATGTAAGTGTTATTGAATAAATTGATTTTGTTTTATAAGAAGAAAAGTTAAATTTTCCTTTGTAGTTTTAATTGATTACAGATAAACAGAAAAAATGTAAATAACACAGTTTAAGTGGGATGAGAGAGTCATGTGGTAAAGAGAAACACAAAAGAAGAAGAAATCAAAGTAGTTGTAAAAGAGTGCTTCGAACATGAGATAATCACATTATAAAAGAGGTAACATATCAACATAATTTACGTAAACGGACTTTATATTTGTGGTTTGTGGAGGCCCTAAGCGACCGCTTTGGTCCCTTAGAGCTTTGCGTCGCCAATGTGTCCAATACCAGAAAAAAGAAGAGGTTAGGTAGGAGACGAGAGATGAACGAATTAAACTCCAATATGGGAAAAACTTGTATAATAACAAATGACTCAAATAACAAGCTTGAACCAACATCAGGTGAGAGACTTACACAAAGTGCTTTTAAAGACCCGGAAGAAACATGTATAAAAACAGAGCTTGAGAGTAAAAAAACGAAATAAAAAGGCAAGCCAGATCACAAAGGGCTGCCCCAAAATCAGGTATATATAAGCTGGAGATATAGGCAAAGCACCGACGACGTTTTATTTATTCACATGAGAAGCTGGGAGGTGACTTAGCTTGGATTCTTTTACTCACTGTTTTTGTTGTCACCAACGGCCCAAAGCAAAAGGAAATAGGGGAAGTAAAAGATGTACCGAAGGATAGGGTTACTAGAAGACTTGGGGGACACATAAGGAATAATGATCAGCAGAAATACCACCAGGCAGATCAGGCTGACGCCCAATATGAAATAGGCAAGTATAGGGATGTGGCTTACTGCAGCAAACGTGCCAGACATAAAAGCTGTCGACATGAATGTAAGAGAAATTCCCAGAAGTGGCAATGCAAGGGTTAAGGCTTTCCTTATGAGGTAACGATCGCCCAGCTGTGTCCAAATGAGAGCAACTATCGTTATGATAGACGAGTACATCGCCAAGGTGTTGAATACAAGAAACACTTGAAACGCTTTTTGCTTGGCCAAAGATGCCATCCCAGAACTGTTGTAAGCCCCTGGTAGTGCAAACCCTGCAGTGAAAGTCATAGTGGCTACAAGAGTGGCTACCAACAGAAGAGTATTGACGAGTTCTTCTTTGACGGCTCCATCAGGACCACTACTTAGGTCTGTATTCTGTAGTGTGTGTTTGGAACCTTTTGGTGCATCAGCAGATACCAAAGGTATCCAAGTCAAAATCTGTAGTATCCAAAAATGAAGCAGATATAAACATACATGAGCAGTATGCCAATTTGGAATGAAAAGTTATGATCATACCTCCAACATACTGTAGTTCCAAGACATGTTATCCACCGCAATATCAAGAGCTGTTCTATCATCGTGGTTTCGTATTTTCACGTCAACCCTGTCGTCCCAAGTAAGCATACTCACAACTTTAGGGTGGCTATATTCTGTGGCCAGATGTAACGGTGTGTTTCCATCCTTATCTTGTTCATTAAGAGACTTTTTTCCCATGTCACGATCCTTATAACATCTTAGGATAAACTTGATGGCTTTGAGCTGTCCATTCTTTGCTGCGACGTGAAGAATATTTTGACCGTTTTTGCTAAGCGACTCAATTGCATCTGGACGGAGTTTAAGAATTTCGTTAAGAATTTTGACATGACCATACTTGGCCGCCATATGAATCGGAAAGTAGCCATCATCATCGCTATCAAAAATTTTGTCCTTAGATCTGTTTAACAGATAGCGAACTCCTTTGTAGTACCCTACAGATGCTCCAACCGAAAGACAAGTTCTTCCTTCTTCATCTCGCCCGTCGCCAAGACTTGGGCCTTTAGTGAGAATAACATCAAGAATATCTGCCAAACAAGCAGGAACTTCGATTAGGTTGTACAAGCAAAGACATCTGAACAAATTAATTTGAAAACTAACACACGTGTATTCAGCTTGGCCTTTAGAGCTGCGTGCACAAGTGATTTTCTCCCTTCCAATTGCGAGGCTAAGTCAGAGTAAGAAAGGCTCAACATTGCATTCACAAGATTTTCATTTCCAGCTTCAACTGCCAAATACAAGGGAGATACTCCATCATTATTCGCAAGAAACGAGGATTGTTGGTCCACATTCATCAGACGGGCCGCAGTCTTCATTAGGTGTGTTATAGTAACAGACCATGAAATAGATTTGCTGCGTAGCCTCTGCATAATAAAGTGAGAAAGAGATTGGTTTCAGGAGCGTTGAAATTATTAATGCGCGTATTAGAATGTAAGTTCTTTGAGTATATTTTATAAGAATAAGATAGATTTGGCCTAATAGATATAACAAGTGGAATCCTAATCTAACAAGTATTGCAAGCAAAAACAAATCGAGTACAAATATTACGAGTCAAAGTCAGGATTAGGCATTATTGATAGCTTCAAGAAATTTGATGCAATAACATTCTAGCTTTAAATTTTGCTTTTATGAACACAAGGCTTTGTCCTAAGAGATATTATAAAGAGTGTCTTAGGGTCATTTAAATTCAGCTAAAATCAGTTAATTGATACTATTTAACATTTATTACAAAACTTTAGGAGTTTATCTTGTGTTCTTTTATACCCTCAACTACTTATAAACCCAAAATCTCCACAAAAGAAGGCATTACCTCTGTTTCTTCATGGAGCTCTTTCAAGGTTAAGTGCAGAGGAGTATTTCCATCTTTGTCTTTCAGAACATATGGATTCAGTCTCTCCCTACCTTCTTCAGCAAGTCTATCAGAAAAAAACGTTATGGACGAAACAAAAGCCTTAACAACTGATGAATGACCAGCACAAGCCGCCACATGAAGCGGAATCTGACCCTTCCAATTTGGCTCCAACAGAAGAGATGGGCATTCCGAGACTATGCTCTTTACTAGCTCAAGATGACCATGATAAACAGCAAGGTGAAGAATGGAATCTCCTTTGTCGTTCTTGAAGCATGCCATTGGTGTTTCGTATTTTTTCATCTTCTCGAGAAATTTTCTGTTCCCGGCCCGCATCGCGGTTAGGATCTCTGGTTTCATCTCCACAGATTCACCGGGGAGGTTGTAAAGATCCGAAAATCTGAGATTGGTAAGGAAGGCTTCTCCATTAGGTAGCTTGGCGTCAGCGCCATCTCCTCCGCATGGAAGGAAACCTCGAAAACCGAGTCTGTATGCGCCTTTGTTTATCAGATTAGTGAGGAAGTATCTTCGTTTCTGTTGGTCATCCGTTGACCTCTGTGCTTCAACTATATCTAAACGTGCTTCAGAACTGTCCATCTCAAACCTTAAATCACCACAAAATACAAATTGTTTAAAACATAATTTCAGTTCCCTAACAGAAGTAAAAGCCCAACAACCATATATACGTAAACTGCTTTAGAATTGTAAACTGCTATATAATTAAAAATGCGACACCCTTATGTATTACTAATAAATTAATCTTGAATCTGAAGCTAGTTAGAGGATTCAAGATTCAAGAACGTGAGACCCGACTATACATTTACTAGTAATGTAATCAATCAACTACAGCCGTCTTAAGACTGTCTTAAGTAATAGACATTTAATATTAAAAAAAATATTGAAATATAACGATAGGGGGAACGTGTAGAATCTATTGAGTTTAATAAACATATAGTAGTACCAAAATAGTATACAAATACTTAGCCTGCTTCCACCAAAATAGAAAGGAAACCTGTATAGATAGTTGTTGTTTATTTATAATATAATAAAGTACTATATATAGATAGCTGTTGGCCTTCAAAGACGCATGGACCACAAAAATTCCTGCCTTCCAACATGAAGCCTTCACAAAATTGACATGACCCTCAGCTGCAACAATGTGAAGAAAGGAATATGATACGACATGTTACATGTTTTTGGCTAAGAGACATGTTACATGTTTATTGAAGAGTGGGCTTGAAATGTGCCAGCTTAAATGGGCTTCGTATTCGGAGTGGAACATCATCTTATTAAATGCGGATGCAACCAAAATAGGCCGCATTGAATGTGAGACTATGGGAAAAACATGACCAGCAGTATAAAAAGCTAACGAGTAAACAACTCCAATATATCTCATCTACAAGATCAAGCATCGTTCCCAAGTTTTGTTTTAAGAAAAAACAAAAAGAACACTTTTATTTCTTTGAGTAGGATACAAGACAAAAACACAAGCAAATCAGACCACAACAAGAAAAAAGATTGAAACAAATATAACAAATAATAAGTATTGAATCAAAACAGCTTCATTACATATTGAGAAAAATGCTCTCTTTTCGGTACTTTCTTGTCTTTAGATGAGATCTTTGCCAGAGGGTTTCCTATTTTTCCATTTCTTGACGGTTGCATCAATGTCAATAGTGTCTATAGCTATGTATCTTGCGGTAAGTCATCTCCCTCTGCTTGGTTATTTCATAATTGTGTGTCATCTTCCTGTTGGTTTTGTTGCTGCTCAGTGTTCCTTTCTGTCTCCATATAACTCACACTACCCTTATTTTTCTTAAGCTTGTGGCTGCTGGTGACAACAGCAACAACCATGACTAGAGAATTCAGGCTTCTTGGTAATTTTGCAAAGAACAATCATGCCAATTCTGCATCAGATGAATGAAGAAACGTCAGAGCTTAAAATCACAGAGGCTTCAGACCATAATGGCTAACTTATATCTTTCTTCGCTAATAAAAAAGTAAATTGAGTTCTCCACTTTGCGTCATTTGCTTAACACAATAGAAAGTAAAAGAATAACACCACTGAAACAAAAAGATAAAAGTAATCAACATAAGAATACGCTTTGCAACTCATGGAACACATTTTAGGAAACAAGATACAATGTGCTTCTAAAGCAAACTTCCTGAAACCAATACACCTATGACCAGCACCGCATAATTCAAACTCAAAGCTAGAACATCATGAGACAAAGGGAATTCATGAATTTTCAAGTCTTGATCTTTAACCAAGAAATGACCAACGGGAAAACTCGAGACTAGCATTCCCCGTCAGTGCCACCCCTCCAGAATGCAAAGAAAACCAAAATGGAAATAGTTCCAAAAAAAAAACGTTTTGACTTCTGACTGAAACTTGACGAAAGAAGGAAGAGAGACTTACTGAGTGGAGAAGCATATCAGACAGGCAAGAGGAGTTGCTAAAGCTTTGACTAAAGAGACACTCTCTAAGTATCAGGCTTTATATTATCAACATAATCTTTAACCAAACAAATAGAAAAAAAGAAAGAACAATGATACGAAGATTCGTGAAAACAACAGTGTTGGAAGATAATGGAATGTATCACTATCAGTGATTCAGCAGCATGGTTCTGAAATCGACAGAGAAAAAAATCAAGTAAAAGCCAAGCTCTTATTCTTCTACCAATGGGCTGAATTGTATACACACAAATGCAAATGAGGCCTATTAACTTGGCCTTTTATATAGACGGCACTACTCTCCTCCAGACCAAATCTACACAAGTTTGTAACCCAACAAACTCCACAACATTACGCAACTTTTGATTTGTTTCCAACACAAATGTACATCTCTTTGACTATGATATGTTTCCTTACACTTGAAGAAAGTGAACAGTAGAACCAAGCTATAACAATCACAACCTAAAACAAGAAAAGACACAGAACAACACAACACATAAAGAAGACAAAGATTCTTCCCAGCGATTTATCTGCTTGCATTATCCGCCTTCTCATCCGCGGCCCGCTTGTCCCTGCGAGATTGTAAGTGTCCGGATATGCGAATCTATCCATCACTTGTGTTCCAAACAACCTCGTAGCTACCATTTCTCCAACCATCACCATCACAGGATCCAAAACCGCAGAGTATGATAAACTGTTCGAACTCATCACCCCAGAGACAGGGTAATAACCTTCTTGTGGGCTATTGAAATGAACGCGTTGTGACAACCGCAGATCGGTACTGGAATAAGGTGAATTCGGCATTTCAAGCCGGTAAACCGGTCCTACGGGTCTTCTAGGCACACTGTTTTTACCTTCTTCCTGACTAGTACAACGGCCTCTGCCATACAAAGGAACCAATGTAGAGTGAGACACTTTAGATTTACAAACAGGACACTGTCTATGTCTTTGGTATTCATCACTTGTTGAAAAACTCTGTACATCAAGCCATTTGTGAATACATGGCCAGCAAAAGAGGTGACCACAGAGAGTCACAACGGGTTCTTGCACCGAGTCTAAACAAATATTGCAGTCGAAATTCGAATCACTGCCATCATCAACAGAAGGAACAGAGACAGAGATGGGTTCAGGTTTCTTGGTCTTGAAACAAAATGCACCTTCCCCATAGAGTTCTCCAAGTACAGCACCATCTTCAACAGATTGGTCCAAGGCCATTGATCAAAATCCTGAAAAAAAAAAACAAGATTTTTTTGCAGGATTAGATCCAGATGAATGCAATAAGTTGTTATAAAAACTCAATAAGATTTACAAGTGAAACACACAAAGATTGCTTATTTTCGTTCAGATGAGATTTAGGTTAATTAGAAAAAGTGCAAGGGATTAAAAAAAATCATGATGACCTATAAACCCTTTTATCGAAGAACCCTAAGAAAAATTTGAAACAGAACGAAATTAAGAAAAAGTCATGGTTTTGGCTTATACACATGAGACCTGGGATTGGAAGTTAGAATCTTTCCGAAAACTCGTAACCGACTATGTTCACTTGATCATCGTCAGATCAAGTTTAAGCTTTAAGAAAACAACAAATTCGATCAGTTTCACGCAACCAAGAAAGAGAAAAAGAGAGAATGATCTGAAGACTCAGCAGAAACAGAGAGACAAGACAACAAACTCATCACCTCAAACGAAAGTTCAACAGAGAGAAGAGAAATTATAGGGATACGAACCAGACAATCGGCGCCGTTTGAGGGAAGCCCTAAGCACTGTAACAAATGGCTGAATTGAGCAGAAGATAGAGAGAAATGAGGAAGGAGAGAGGAAAAGTGTTTACTTTCGATGAACAAAGAGAGAGAAAAAGAAACGGAGAGGAAAAATCTGGTTTTTTTTTTGTAGCGGAGAGAAGCAGTAAAGAAGAAAGAGATTCCATTTTATAGAGTCTTTTGATTTTTTTTTTTTTATTAGTAGTAATCTCAATATATTAAATTATTAATCATCCGAAAAATTAAAGATATTATTATTATTATTTACTAGAATTCGAGAACGCAATGATCCCTTCAATGACGTGGCGATGTGTAAGATTCGTCAGATGTTTATCTTTAAATTTCAGAGGTTTGTTGGCAAGTGGCTCTTCAATTTCATCAATATGAGAATCAAATATGAGAACATTCAACACAATCATACAATGTTGGAAAACAAAGATATACAAATTTTACATACCATAACTATCCTATATTTGGTTTTCATAGGTACATTTGAGTATTTGACCACAGTTACGGATATTTGATAAACAACACATGTTTATGTAGTAGTAATACATTTTTCCAAAAACCATATATGTATATTACAATTTCTTGAACTTTGATATACTTTTATATTTAATGATCCTTTTTGACGTTACTTGAGGATATCAAGACATTTACTTCTTCAACTAGATTACGTCTCTAATGACTAATGGTAAACTACTATATATAGAGTTTACTTGTATCACAAACACTCTTATCTTTTACTCCTAAGTAATTTGGTTGGGTGAAGTGCAAAATAACCCATTCATTATGTGTAACGGTCATGGCACAAATGTCATACCACTTCTTTTTAGGTGCATTGCATTCACCCCACAAAATGTTTGGACTTTTATTTTTTTAAAATAACGAAAAAACAAAAATTATTTGTACGTTTAGCAAATCAAGATTTTGGCTAAATACGATCGTCGCATATATCCCCAACCCATAAAACCAATGTTTTTCTGGGTCAACTAGCTAATGCCAACGTTATTATTGGCAAAATACGATAATTATCGGCAAAATCTCAGTATTTGAGGATATTGACCAATGGGTAATGGAAGAGAGATGATTAATTCTAAACTAAACAAAATTAATAAGTTAAGAAACGGTGGAAAAAGGCGATTGGTTGGAGTGAAGAGAGAAAAAGACTAATGAGAGCGGTGGAAGATGGCTCTCTTCACGCTTTGCCAAATCTTCACAACTAACGATACATCTCAATTACAGTACTTATTAAACAAAACTCACGAGACACGCATTCTTTTGCTTTCATGGACCATTTTTTATTAATGTGTTTTAATATATTACGACGATTTTTTTTTTTAATTAGAAGCCGAATCTTGAGTTTAAAAAAAAAATAAAAAATTTCTGTTTGTGATTAGCCACAAAGACAGTTAATGTATGGGGATTTGTTGTCTTATCGGACTAATTCTCCTGACGCGTGGACCAGTTCCCTTGTTCACTTCTTCGGAAGATGATTGGTGTGATTTACTTAATTCAAATTCAAAATATCATGATACACATTATTTGTTTTTGTAGATTACTGCAAATCTAAATTGTATCAGAAGTCGTTATTCAACTTAACACGTATACCTCTTGGTTCAATTTGAATTAACTCTACTTACCGCTTTTGTAGTTTTATTTCTTTCATGCATTGTCAATTGTCAAGTATAAACTTGGTTACAACACACTACAAGAAAACAGACCAAAAACTACTGTACATGTATGTAGTCGCTAATTAGTCGCTACGTAACACTTTCACTTCTCATATTTTAATTTGAAACCATTTAGAGAAATTTTTCTTTTGTAAAACTTGGAAGAAGAAAAATATGGTTGGAAGTGACAGTTCAAAATTTTAAACAGTTTTGTATTAGTATTGTCATTACAGCATTCCGTTTTTAACTTGGTACAACCGTACAATACATGTCTTTAACAAACAATTTTTTAAAAAAAGGGTTACTACATCGAATTGATATCACATTACTTACACACCAGTTCTAAATATTCCATTCTACTCCAACTAGACTACGAGAAGATCATCAATTTCTTTTCTTTTCTTTTTTTTTTGTGTGAAAAAACTTCATTTCTAATTTTTTTTTTTTGGGATCCCTGTCGATACATTTGTAATGGTGTATTATATGCTATTTGTTTCATAAGGATGAAAATAGTTTATCGTGTAACATGAAAGTGGAACAATGATATTTAGATTATTCCGTTACGTGTAATGTAATATACTATATTTCTTAAGAATATTAAGCTTTAAATATTAATGTTTATCCTAACCAAATTGACAATCGAAAACATATCCACCGTTTCATTGTTTTCTTATTTATAAGATCAAGCTGCAGCTTTGTTTGGTAGGAGAATATGGCCGACACTCACAATCAAATGATTAAAACATTGTCCGCTTGTAAATTTAAAAACATCAATAAAGTCTTCGTATTATTATGCCTTATCAAACAATCTAAAGACCACCTGTGGGGTTAGGTTTCACGAAGTCGTCCGATATTGACTTGCTTTATTTGTTTCAATATTTCACACTTGTTCTAATTTCGATCAGTATCCGTATGTTCCATATATACTTCCATTTATGTATGTTAGCTATGACTTAATAGGTCACGAAAGTGGATACAAACAAACAAAAGGTCACGACAAAAAGCAATTCTAAAGTCCAAATGATCATATTGTAATGAAAATTGATACCAAAAAATAAGTCACGAAAATGCATTTATAAAAGGCCAACTGATAAAGACTATAACCGGAGTGCACCTTTCTTTTGACCTTGTCTTCAGCCTAAATATAATTCTCGAAAAGAGGACGGCAACAAAAAGTCAAGACATTACCCAGAGATGTTTCATCCGATCTATAATTTCGTCAATACCTGATTTTTTAGTTTTTGGTATTTTTGATCTTTCAAACATAAAAACCAAATTGAAAAAAATCGAAACATGTCAGAACCCACAGTATTAATAGAAAGACCTAAAATACCAAAAGCAAAAAAAAACCAAGTATTAACGAAATTGTAAATCGGATGAAATCTCTCTATTGGTAATGTCTTTCAAGCATATATAAAAACCAAAATGAAAAAATGAAACATTTCAACTATGTTTTGGGAATATTGTATATAAAAAAACATTTATTGGCAATCCAAAACTAAAACTACATGAATTAATTATATAATTTTTCTAATTTATATTGTCCATAATACATAACTTGGTTTGGGTCGAATTTGGTCCTAGACCGGATAACAACAACAAAAAAAAGACTCTCAAAATCTTATGGGGGACTCTGGTGGAGGGAGTGGATCGGTCCAAAAAAACTCAATTCTTTATTCATTTTATCCTAATTGATATCCTTATCCATAAATTATGGTGACTTTGTTTGCTTACAAAAAAAAAAAAAATTGTTTGCTTATGGAAAATTAAAGAAATATTTTAAACGTAATCTCTTTTGCTCGTTGATCGATTAGAGAGATTTTTTTCAGTTTTATTAATCTTTCTTTAGAACATGTATAACCTTCGCTCATTAGAGAGTGTCACGTAATATAAATCTTATTCGAGTTTCAGAATATGTAACAAACCTTAGCGTGTGTTCGTCAAAAAGTTGCAGAACGGCAGAGTCTTAAGATCTCTCTAAAAGAGATTCCACCAATGTTTTCTTTAATGCGGTTCAATTAGCTAGTCCAAGATTGATCTTTGATTTTTAGTTCCGCATCTCAAAACCCGTAAAAGTCACATAAAAACATGACATCATATTATTTATCCAGGTCTAGATGTTCAGTGATGAAGAAAGATACAATAGAAGAAACAGATAGCTATGGAGAAAGCTGAGTTACAGAGAGAATGTGAACGAGGGAGAGAGACATAGAGATCTTACAGACTGACAGTGAAATTTCATTACAAGAACTTGTCGATGCTAGATGTGAGTGTGGTTTTGGGCACTGCACCTATGATTGTATCCTTCTTCTCACCATTGACAAAGATCATGATCGTTGGGATGCTTCTGACTCCGTACTGGCTTGGGGTTGTAGGAGATTCATCTGTGTTTAGTTTGTAGAACTTGATCTTGCCTGTGTACTGTTGTGCTAGATCATTCACGAGCGGGTCAATCATTTTGCAAGGTCCACACCATGGTGCCCAAAAGTCAACCAGTACAGGCCCGTCTGCCTTGAGAACTAGAGACTCCCATGTTGAGTCATTGACCACTGGAACTGCAAGGATCAATGACCCAAATCAACACCTTATTCCTTAATCTTTTAGAATCATGATGAACGAAAAATAAAATTAGCCAAGCTTGAGACATAAAATGCTTCATGAGTTAACCAGAGAGTCACCTGAGCATTTTCTCATACGAGGATGTTGTATTTAGTTCATATAATCTTTTACTAAAGTAATCCACAAGTGAAAGGTTCTCTAAACATGATAATGGAGTACACATGAATGAAGGGCAATTAGAATGAAGTTTGTGTGATTCAAAAGCATTTTAAAGAAAGATAATGCTTCAGGTTTTCACCGTAGAAGAGAGACTAGTGACTGAGTTTTTAGTTCTGCAATCATGTCAATGAGTAGCAATGTAGCAGTCATCCCTGATAATCTCACTAAACACATTATCATGGCAAAGGACTTGCCTGTCTAAAATCCTAGAAAAGCAATACTATTATAACCAAAATAGCAAACCAATGGTATAGATCCCAGAATCAAGACATGTTTACTCAAAAGTTCAAAATCCCCATTGCTCTCTCATGAGCCAAATAACTCAACAGTTTCTTGTCCCAATGTGTATGATCCACAATCAATAGAACATGTCTTTAGGTTGTTCTACCTAAAATGATGAAGGAAAATTATACATTTCTCAACTAAACATCCACAAAAAGAAGAGATCCTAAAATGCAACCTTGTTCAAATTTCACGCAAAAAGCATGAACTGTTACTCTAACAGAAACCTCATTTTTAGCAGGAATTTCCTGAAACGTATGCTCTCCTAAAGAAACTCTTCTTCCTCCAGATTCAGTAAACTTGAACTAATTACAAGCAAATTACAAATTACTACTAAATCTAAATGCGTACAACAACAACACAAATTCGAGTACCTAACTTCTAATTTCCATCACACAAATCAACATAAACACGAAATCAGTTCATAAACACTACCAAAATCAATCAACCACCACGAATCAAAGCCCAGTTAATACCCAAAAACGTAAGAAATAAAAACCAAAATCGAACATAGAAGAGTGAGAAAACATACTATCGGTAGCAGTTTCCTGAGCTTCACAGACGACGGCCTTTCGTAATCGAGAAACCCTAGGATGATGAATCGAGGTCAACGAAGCCGGAGAGAGAGAAAGACGGATTCTCAAACCTGCTGATTCCGGTAAGACGGCGAACATCCGCCGAGAAGAGAGAGAAGCCGATGGTGAGGATGCGATTCTGGTATCGGAACGGAGAGAAATCGGAGGACGAGAGGTACAAGTGAAAGCAGCCATGGCAGGAGATAGATAGAGAGAGAAGCACGAGAGATTCTCCTAATTCCCAAGTGTAAAATAATAATATCCAGATAGATAGATCGCAAAATAAAAGATAACGAAACTATGGAAGAGAAATGTTACAAGTACCAAACTGATAGCAAGATTTTTTCTCGGGAACAAGTTAAATTATTTTATTTTCTAAATATATAGTATACGGTTAAAAAAATAATGCGATATTTTGAAATATTTTGATTCGTTGAGCTAGCTAATAGAAAAACGCATTCAATTCCAATATTTTATTACGTTGGGGTAAAATAGTGCTCTATCTCAAAATTTCCTGGGCTTATAGGTTGTTCAGTCCATACTTTTTTGGGCTTGTTTTTAGGCCCATTTCTATATAACGACTCGAGAGAATTGGAGTAGAAAACCCATCTTTTCCAGTCATTTCAAGACCCGACTATCTTTTTCAGTGATTTTGTCGATGTGTGATCATTTTAAGTTCATATCTTGTCAAGTTCATTTTTTGTTTTCTCGAAATTAAAATTATATCATGCTTGTAACGGTGTGGTCTCGACCGACTCTGGCAGTGTTTTGAAAACTTTTGATGTAATGGATCAATTTAACATTCCGGCTTTGTGTTGATACGCTATATCCACCAAGGATGTGACAATACGCTAGCTATTGACGGTCGCTTGCTTATGATCTTCATATATTATTATCCTCTTTGTCGCTACAGCTAAATCTTGGTAGAATTTTAATGGTTTAAGCAAAAAAAAAAAAAGTGAAAAAGACACAAAATTAGAACCATTTCTAAACTAGTTTCTTATAGTGGGTTGAATTCTAAACGTAGGAGAATGTTCAATTCCTTCTCTTCATGTGAAAACAGTTTTAATAGGTCACCCACTCCAAGACGCATTTATCTTTAAATAAACTCAAAAATATCGTACAAATCTAATTTTGCTTTTCACTGACTTTTTCCATTTAAAGCAATGTTAGATCGATAGTACGTCAAAAGGAAAGAAGATTCAAATTAGATGTGAAAGTTAAAATTAAAAAGGGTTTTCTGTTGGTAATTTATCAATATATACTGTTGACAACAAATCGACACAGATACATTCGATTATATTAAAAAAAAAATGTCAACTTTAACACGAGCCCAGCAGACAAAAACACCCAACATAAACCTATAAGTTAGGACAACGGCTCAATGAAAAAATGGTATTTGTTTCTTCTATGATGTCATCGTTCATGAATCTAATAACAATAATAAAAACTACAACATTTGTCATTTCAACAATGCATACATATTTAATTCGAAACTATGCTTTCAATCAATTTATTAAAATATATTTTGTAAGGAATATTGACTTTCAAGGCTAGGTTTTCAAATGATAACCACTGTATAGTTTACCCATGACATCAATTTTGGATTTTCTATATACATTGTGCGCGGTTGAAATATATTACTTTTTGTATTTCTAATGAAACAATAAAATATTTACAGATTTTGTTTTGTTGCTCCACATGTAAAGAGAACAAAGAGAAAGATAGTCGTGCGTTGAAAATCGGACGATGACGGTGAAGATAGTTGAAAAATCTCAACTAACAACACATCGAACTCAATTATTATATATTGTTGATTACCAATTAGTTTATTTATTGAGTTTTTGTTTGTGTTCTTACACTTCTCTCCGATGTTTTTTTGTTCTTGCATTTTATTCTGTTTCATATAAAATAAAATTTGAAAACAAAATAAATTGTCGACCGATGGTGAAGTTGACAAAGAGAATAGGTGCGCTTTTGCTGCGTTTGGCGGCGTTTGGTGCGGCTCTTGCCGCCTTGATTGTTATGGTCACTAGCCGCGAGAGAGCTTCCTTCTTCGCCGTCGCTATTGAAGCTAAGTACACTGATATGGCAGCGTTTAAGTATGTACAAAATTTCTTCTTGTTTTGTTTTGTGTGTGTGTGTGTGTGTAATTCCGTTACATGTTAATGTAAATTATACATCTTATGAGTTATGTGAATATGTGGTGATAAAAAGAAAACATGTTTGGCAGGTATTTTGTGATCGCGAACGCTGTCGTCAGTGTTTACAGCTTTCTAGTTCTGTTTCTTCCAAAGGAGAGTTTGCTTTGGAAATTCGTCGTCGTCTTAGATTTGGTAACAGTTTATATCCTCTGCATGCAGATCATTTGTACTTTTAAGTTCTCTTGTTTATTAAAGTAATGTTGTTAATATCTGCTCTTTGTGTATATTAACAAATTAATAACAACTGATCTTAAAATAATTTAAAAATTATCACTGATTTTTTTTGCATTTTAACGACATTAATTATCAGCAACAAAAATGCAATGAGACAGTCTCATTGAGACTAGTATTTCTGTGGCAAGAATTTCACAACTATTTTGCACCTTACTTATATAGTGATTTTCTCGTTATATATACTAAGTTTTGATCCGAAAAAAAAAAGAAAGAATTAAGTTTTGATCCAAAAGGCATAGTTCAAGAATTGAAGATTGTGACATACTAATGTTATCAGTTCAAAATTGTGTTAAATAAAATCGTTGGGTGGAAAGTTAAAAACATACCTAATTAGTATTCGTGTCGTAATAACAAGTTTTTTTTTTTATCGTTTGTTAGGTGAAGAGTAGCTACAAAAGTTAATACGTTTAATATTAATTCTTATATCAATTTTTGTCATTAACTGTGATGAAGGTAATGACAATGCTGCTGACGTCAAGCTTATCGGCGGCTCTAGCGGTGGCACAAGTGGGAAAGAAAGGAAACGCTAACGCAGGTTGGCTTCCGATTTGCGGCCAAGTTCCAAAGTTCTGCGATCAGATCACCGGAGCTCTAATCGCTGGTTTCGTCGCACTCGTCCTCTACGTCCTCTTACTCTTATACTCTCTCCACTCCGTCGTCGACCCTTTTCTTCTCCAGAAATCTTGAATCTAACCCTTTTTTTTCCGAGCATCTATTAGTTTAATTTTACGTCTCGTATGTATAGACACACAGACACAAACTTTGCTCTATATATATATCGATCTAAGACTTAGTTTGTGTATATTGTGTTTGTATAATTTCTTGTTATGTGTTGAGATTTTCATGGTCTTGTTTTTCTTCATTCTAATTCCTTTTCATGGATTATGGATCACTACTATACATATAATTACCATTTCAAAGCTTTAGAATATCCCAAATGAGATTAGATTATCGTTTGGTTATACATATGGTTATCAAGAGTGCGACTTTAATTAGTATATATATAACTTTTGGTTAAGAAGTGCATATATTAATTTTGTATAGTGTTACTATACCATAAGAGTTAGCTGAAAATACACATAAAGATCAGACGAATGAAGGTATGTATATACATTTATGTGGGACATATTGTTGATTTTGTGTGTATCCAAATTATTTTAGTATTGCAAATAGAACCGGCCTGTCTTAAATGGACAATTGTAGTAACAAAACCATCATCGAATTACCGTTAAAGGTGCTCTAATACACATGCACGCATCGAAAATTTACCGTTAAAGTTGCTCTAAATCGTGTGCATATATATTCTAATGCTTGGTGAAGCACATGCGACCATTTGTTGTGTCAGAGCAAAAGGAAGATTCCACCTTATGGATTATAATCCCACATGCCTATTTTTTAATCATACAATAAACTATACTCCTTTAGAAGAGCATTAAAAGAAATCTTTTTTTTTGTGCAAAACATTAAAAGAAATCAAATTTAAATATCTTTGGTGTTGAATAGAAGAAGATGACTAGATTCACTTGATTTTTTTTTTTTAAATACTGCTTGGTCGTTTGACTTGGCAGGATCCAGAATAAATCAATAAATACAAATTGCTTCTGGAACCAAAAAAAATTCCTCCAAACGTAATTAAGAGCTATTTTCCTTCAAATCGGTAATGACAATAGTAAAAAGCTATACTCCGTAAAAATGACAGTGCAATCATATATGACGGTTTGGATAAATCTTCAACGTGAAAAATGATTTGTACTAGCTGTTAATTTATGGGTATGAGTGAGAGAATTTAAGCTGAGCTGAGAATTTGTGTATGGGCATTATCAACTTACTTTTTCTTTTTTTTTTTTTTGGGCAAACGGGCATTTTCAACTTACTTACAATCTATCCTTTTAATGAAAATTATTACTATAAAATGGAGAAACTAAAGTTAGTATGAAGGAGGGGTCCCATGTGAATCCAATTGATCTAAAAGCAAATATGAGAGATTTTAGGCTTCTTTTGTTTTAGCGTCCAAAACGGTCGCAGTTGCCGTTCAGCGACTTGACCTGTTTATGAAACTAAACGCTCCACTTGTTCTTTTTTTTTTTTTTTTTTTTTTTTTTTTTAAAAA
>OVAQ01001285.1:1310-19256 GCA_900406345.1 Erysimum cheiri | reverse complement strand
ATTTTACACAAGAGGGATAGAGGATTTGAACACACAAGAAAGGGAGAGTAAAAGAGACTAAATGACAATCTGTGTCAGCTGAAGTGAAGAGACCAAGGCCAATACACCCACGGGTTTCTTGGCGGCTGTGATCCAAACCTGTTTGAAGTGGTCTTTCATGACTATTTATATCAATGCTAATCTTACTAAGAACCCTAGTTACATGGACTTTGAGACAATATATTGGGCTTCTTATGGCTCCTCTAATAAGTTTAATTCATCTTTCTAAAAAGATCTTGGCTTCGGTATATAAATGTACGTTTTTCATAATCGATTTCATCATAAAAGTTTCAATCTTTTTTTTTGTTTGTTTATGGTGTGAATTGTCGCATATATGACATATAAAAGAAAAATAAGTCTGACCCAAGATTTTGTGTCTCTCAATGTAGATAAAATGTTTAATCCATTAAAGATTTTTGTTAATTCGTTTTGTTCGTTGTTTGTACAATTTTTTTTTTTTAATTTGTTAGGTTTCTTGCTCTGTATAGCATCAATGTTGGAAAAGATGATAAATGTTTCACCAAAGTTGAATCTCCTCAACTCTATATCGGTTGAAGACTCTCTTTTATTGATGTTTAGAAAATTACTCAAAACTTAACACACAAGCTCATACCATTGATCACAACTTAATCAAAGTATTTATAGTCATAACACAACTTTACTAATTTCATTCCTAATCGTTTTTTCTATTTTTTAATTTGCTTTAAAATTTATGATTAAAATAATAATATTTTAATCTAAAAACGGCTTGGTGCTCTGTAAGTTTTAATCTTTTATATAATAAAATGCAATTTTCCGGATATTTGGATACTCGGATCGTATTCGGATTAGTTTTATTCAGATTTCAGATTTTTAGGTTTAAAAGTTTAAAATCTCTTTGGATATTTTAAAACTTTAGAATTTTTAAATCAGATTCGGTTCCATACGATATTAGTTTGGAACGGTTTATATATTTAAATGGAGAACCAATCAAATTAAAATTAATAGTTGCAATTGATTATTTCTATCCAAATATATGCTAAACTATCCGAATTATATCCGGAGAAAACACCACACATTGGTTCAATTTTAATAAAATTTAAATCTGGATTATCCGAAAATCTAACAATTGCCTCACCCCTTGGTTAGAATTTATTTAAACGAAGCAACAACATAAAAAACGATTAAGAAAAAAAAAAAAAAAAAGATTAAGAAAAACATATTATTATTGGGGTAATATTAATGTAACAGGCCTGTGAGTTACTGATAGGCGATAAACTTCTTCATTGGCCGTTTACATTTCTCGCACGTGACAACTATAACGGTCGACGCTTCTTCAAACGGAACAACCACCGAGTGAGTCAGTTCACACGGCTTCTCCGCCGCAATTTCAATCGCCTCCGTGAAACTTAATCCCCTCGCATACTCTCCCCACCGCACAATCTTCCTCATCCTCTCCGTCAGCTTCTCTCCATCAGTCGTCTCTGCCGTTGATCCTTTCCCGATGATGCCCCAACCCTTGTGTTTACTGTAATCGAAGTCGATAAGTTTCTTAACTTCTTCAAATACACGATCAGGTTTCGATGATTCAATTCGCTTGAGTTTCGATCGTTCGATGCTTTCTAATCGGAGCCAGAAGAGGTGTTGCAGTGTGGGACTGAACAAGATTGAGCTCTCTTCCATAGCTTTTGTTCGCTCGTCTCGTCTCCTTTGATTACTAAGGTAAATCAGCTCTAATTGGAACCCTAGGTTTTGAATTTTTCTTGCTAGTGACACAAATTCGTCAACCCAATCCAAATTCTCGCTTCCGAATATGCAGATTTCTCTTCCTTCTTTAACCTGATTTCGTAAAATTGACAAAGAGTCTCATCATTATCTGATCAAAAGAATTGAAAATTTTGACACTTAGATGAGAAACTTTACACATGTTTCAAATGCAGGATGAATGCCATCAAGCAAGAGCTTCATGGACCATCCATCTTCTTCTTCCCAAAGCTCATCTTCTCTAGAAACTGAGAATGGATATGCTCTAACACCCCAAATCAACACCATATCCATGGCATTCGTGTTCACAATCTTCCCATTAGTATCCATCACCACCACCATTGCCTCGTCATCTCCATAATGCCATTCTGTTCTTAAGAAATTCAGTACCTTGGAGTTCATCAACCATGGCTGTCTTACTGAGATCCATGGTAAGGAATTGGAGTAGAAATCGAAGATTTCCTTCTCTTCGTCCGTCCATTTTTGGGAGGACGGTATTGGAACCCATATGATCTCGTAGTTTTGTTCTGTGTTGGTGTTGGTGTTGGATGGATTATCGTATAACTGTTGTAGCAGGAAGAAAAGTGGCTCTACGGGTGGCTTTGATAATAGCAGCAGTATTACCTTTTCTTTCAGCTCAGTTATAGCTATCTGTCGTTGGATGATAAAGAATATTCAATGCTCTTGCAAAGGTAAAATCACGAAATGTATTCATTTATGAAAGGTATAAGAATCAGTCTATGTACCTCATCTTTATGTAAAGTAAAAGAAGAGACAGGAAAAANAAAAAAAAAAAAAAAAGGAAAAAAAAAAAAAAAAAAAAAAGAAGGAACATGGAAAAAGAAAAAGGATGGTTCTTTGTACCTGTCGGGAGTATTGTTGTAGTGGCAAATAATCTTGTAGAGAAAAAAGTAGGTGGAGTATCTCTTGGTTGTCTTGATAAGTCCCCGTGTTAATGTTTCTAAGCCTTTGATCGATTTCTTCCTCTTTAGACATTCAACGAGGACACAATAACAGAGATGAGTTTTGCATTTAATCGAAACTCTGCTTTTGGAACTTAACATTAGAACATTTGAAAGTTACCTGTTTGTGTGCTGCAATCTTCTACCTGCTTACTGAGGCGGGTATTTATGTTGAGCAACTGATATCCTAAACTAGAAAGTTCCCCTGCTGCTCTCCTTGATTCCATCGAAAATTCCCTGGCTGCTTTCCTTGATTCCGCTGCCTAAGTATTTCAGAGAATTCCTAGTCATGAGAAAACTCAATGTTGACTGCTAATATGCTGGAGAAATTTTCTCTGTTTTGTTTTTCATTATGTAGGGAAAGATAGGAGGGTGGAAAAAATGCACCTGCTGGGTCTGCTTGAAATAAGGTATCTGCTGCAGGCATGCTAGTGCACTTTTGACAACCCAGTAAGTAGCCAGATAGATGTTAGTCAAGGTCTCTCCCACAATGTTGTTGTCTGGCTTCGCTTGTTTAAATGGAAGCCTTTCAAATTTAATGATGCATTTGGTTACAGCCACCATGGCTTTGAAGAGCAAGCTTAGAGACTCTAACCATGGTCTGAACTTGGTTCTCTCGATGGGCAGCTGGTTGAGTGTTGCAATTGATGCTGCGACGGGATCATAAAAGGCTAGATGAACTGGTAGCAACAATCCTCCATATGCTGCAGCAAGGGATCCTAGTACTAATACAGCTTTTGCATCCCATCTGTATTCTTTCAGAAGATCAAACAAAACCATTGTTCTTGTCTTGATATCATCTTCCCCTATGCATGGACAAAGCATCTGCAACCTCAAGGGTTTCAAGATTTGCGGCTTTATGCATTTTTCCAGGATGAGTTGATTTGAGAAGGATGATCAGTTACCTGAATGGAGATTCTTGAGATAGCGTATGGTAGTGTTTCCTTTGATTCAGAAACTACAATGTTGGTAATACAGTTCCCTGTCATAAGCGGCATAGAAACCTGAAAATTGAGTGGCATTGTTATTGGCAAGCATCTAGACAAGTTTTTGAAGAATTTGAACCTCAAGGCTCACATCATTTTGCAGAACAAAGCTCAAGATGGTTTCAACTTCTTGAAGCAGCATTTCAGAATCAAGCCAGCGTCCGTCTGGATCATGGCTACGAATTAGGTGCTCAACTATGATGTCTTCATTTAGAGGAGAGATGTCGCTTCGAAAATTCATGGTAATGGCTGTGTTGAAAAGACTGTACTTTGAATTAGTATTTTACTAACCACAAAGGATGTTTTGTCTATTGGTTTGCGTGATTAAAATATAAGTAGGGCCTCTGAAACTGAAGATTGTTGAGCAATCTGACAGGAATCTTATTCAAAGACTTGAAACATGGCTTTATCTTTTTCAGATTTGAAAATCTTCACACCTTATCACTGTGGTAACACTTTTGGTGATGAAAGGCAAACTTACCACTTTTGGTGATGAAAGGCAAACACTATATTTAATCTGGTTAACCAAATGAATGGAGAGGATAACCTGACCGCGTAATCTAACCGTAACTGTAAACCTGGCAAGAACGAGTCGCATTTACGGAAAACTAATCTAATCTTGAGGAAGAGTAAGCATAGCAGACAGCTTGGATATCTTTGGATTAAGATTGAGTTCCAATCTTGTTCATTACTGGGGAAGAAGACGAAGAAAAGTATATCTCATCTTCTTACATCATGAACAGTAAAAATATTAAAAGGCATCAAACATGACAAAAGGCCTATAATAGCCTTTTCTTTTGCCATTTTTAGTTACCAGTTATTTTAGCGGACCATTTGGGCTCCTGTGTTGAAGACTAGATGTTTCAGACAAGAAAGGTATATATGTTGTTTGATACATGTGTACACATACATTTTATGGGGACCATTAAAGATTNTTACCAGTTATTTTAGCGGACCATTTGGGCTCCTGTGTTGAATACTAGATGTTTCAGACAAGAAAGGTATATATGTTGTTTGATACATGTGTACACATACATTTTATGGGGACCATTAAAGATTAAAAACTCTTCAGTAAAAATCTGTAACTCAAGCCTGTTGCAGCAGAGCAAGAATCCTTTATTTACGAAAGAGTCTGCTGTGTGTTTTTTCATGCGCAATGAGAATGCAAAACTGACAACAGATTATCTACAAAACCTTTGAAAGGAGCAGTGATTGATCGAAATCATCCAACGGTTACTCCGCTCAAAGTAAAAACAAATGCTGGGATACTGATAATATCTCCACCACCATTGGTGAGATCTAGTTGGGATGATGTTGGCTGTGAAAGATCTCAGATCACCTTAGGTTCCTTAAGCTCTTAAGAGAGTTATCTTAGTAAAGCTTGATACGAACCGAGATTGAACTTCGGCAAATGGGGCAAACATTAAGGTCTTCCCCACATTCTGAGCAAGTCTGCGCAATAAAGAAAAACAAAGGAAAGTTAACAACTTTGTTTGGAAGTTCAGTAACTCGAGGATAGTTCTAGACCGGAAATGCACCTGATGACCACAATTGAAAGCCATGTTCTTTGGAGTCACTAGACATATCGGGCAAGCCTGCTGATGTTCATCCAACAAAAACTTGTGAATAGCTGGAAAAGATGACCAATGCATTGTTTTTCCTTTGTAAATCATACCTGGCCCTCGTTACGAGTAGTTGAAGGTGGTGCAGTGGAAACACCACTTTGAAAGCTGGTTGATCCGGAAGTTCTTGGGCTGTTGCGCATAGATTGAGTAGCATAAGTTGGCGGAGGAAGCGCAATCCTGTTTGGAGAATGTCCAGTTCTTTGTCTGCGAATTCAAAACAAAGAAAGAGATTAGTCGTTATTGAGATCAGTTCATAAATACTGCAACGATGCATTCAAATATCTGAAGTTACTTACCCGAGTAAGCCTAACTCGAGGGTAGCTTTATACTGAGACGGGATCTCCATCAAGGCGGAAAGAGCAAATTCTGCCTCTTTTCTTGCTGGATCAATGTTCTTTGACATAATATCCGTGAAATTCACAAACTGAAAGGATTCAAATTAGAAAAAAAAAACCTGTTAACTTGCCAAGACAAGACATTGATCTATACTATTGCATAAGCTTATTGGTATTATATTTACCTGGAAATTGTCAAAGGCACGAGCGGGGATGTTATCATCAAACTGTCTCATGGTGTCCCAAGGGCCATCTCCAACACCAACAAGAACTATAGACAAAGGATATGCACTGCAATAGAATCTATCCAAAGTGAGAAAGATGCGGTTTGAAATTGGATATTCCTCAAAGAAATAGTATTGATTACCTTGCTCTAACAATGGCGTCAATGGTCTGCTGCTCTTGTGGGCTGAATCCACCGTTGTCTGTATCAACACTTCTTGTCACCTGCCATAACAACATATCCAATGGTAACTATATGAATGTCTGACGATGATATCATAACTGAAACCAAATAGATACAGAATGCAAGAAATTTGTTCTGCAGTCAAATACAGTTCCAATACCTGTCCATCAGCGATTATGAGAAGAACATGGTACTGGCCACCACTTTCTTCTACAATCGTCATGGCCCTTTCGATGATGGGTGCAAAAGATGTCGGACCTGTTGAAGAAACCGGCACAATATAAGTAAAAAGTAGAGCAAGAGTCAAAAGACAGTCACTAGAAAAGGACTTCTCAATCTCACTCAACCTGAGAGGCGAAGCTGGGGAACAATCTCTCTGTAACACATGAGGACTTCTTCAAACCCGTTACAATATGTATCATCTGGATTGAAACTGAAGACATCCTGATCATGGGTTGTAGCTGCATAGTCAAAAGCAACCTTAAAATCACTAATCACAGACTAAACAACAGTTATATAAGAGAAAAACCGGGGTCTTTACGGTTGTTACCATCTCCGAATCCATAACAGGGAATCAAATTATCCTCATCGAAAACCGACAAAGTCTTTCCAATGATGGAAATAGCTTGTTGGTAAGGGTTTGGAGTTGTTCCAATGCAATGCAGGCTCTTCCTACCAAATGATCTAGCCCCTAAATCAAATCACCCGAGTCAGCTTTCACATCAAAGCAACATGAACAACAATGAGATAACTTCTCTAACCTGTCCACTCATTGCTCTTTGTGACATCTATACCAACAATGAGATTCGAGGACTCCAAACCGGCATGTGAAAGAGCAGCGGTAACCTAAAAGAAAAAGGATATCAACAAAACACCAATAGAGAAGAAATTCACAAACCAACACAAGAAGCTAAGAAGGTAAAACAAAAACAAGTGTGATCAAACCTCATCGATTGAACGGTAGTTATCAGCAATTCTTGAATACTTCCTCTCAAGATGCTTTGGAGTTTGCCATCCAGAATTGTAGGAAGAAACAGGAGATTGAGATGGATGGTTTGGTGTGTGATAGGTACTGTTCTGATCTCCATACTGCCCCCAAGCAGAATTAGACGAGCTCGCAGACGTACTACGAGCATAAGTCCGATCACTTCCTCCTCTAGTCGACTCTTTAGAGCTACTTCCTCCCATCCAAGAAAACCAAACCCAGAACAAGATGAACAACACAATCGCCTGCAACAACACTATAAGCATATGTCAAAAACTCAGATTGACCCCAACAACAAAAACAACTACCGTTTTGTCTTTAACAATCATAAAACAGTCATAGGCATATAAATATGAGAGCTTATTGACTTTTAAACAGATATCAAGTTTGGATTTTTATCATCAAAGTCTTCACTTTTTACATTGTTTAAACATGTTTGACTCAGTAATTTTCACATACATTACATAAGTAAACTAATATATCTCTAACAGTCGCTTTCAAGAGAACTATAGACTATAGCATCGCCGTGAAATACAAGGAAACTCTTTGAGCGTTTTTCCGGCGACAAATGATAAATTAAACAAGAAGACCCAATTCGGAAATTTACAGGAAACAAAGGATTTACAAGTTGACTGACTCAAAGATCGAAACTTCCATTGAGGTTTGACCTAAAGAATAGAGAGAGAGAGAGAGAGAGAGAGAGAGAGAGAGAGAGAGAGAGAGAGAGAGACGTTACCTGCAAATTGAATCTGTTCTTGTAAAGTAGAATTTTCAGTAGAAAGATGTATAAATTTATTTACGGAATACAAACAATTGTGACATTTATATACGTATCTATCTATTTTAGAAAAAATATACAGTATATATTTGTCTTTTTTATTCGCCCTCGCTTGACCGATAATGTAACTTGGTCCTTGGATTTGGAATTTGGTGTTATGATGTTATCTTTATCTTCATCTATATTGTTATAACATCATCACCAATTTTAACAATTATTATTAATATATATCTTAAATTTATTATTTATAGCATCACCAATTTTGAAAATTATTATTAATATACTTAGATTTCTTATTTACTGTAGTTGGTTTTAAAGATGGTTAGTTCAATTAATTTATTTAGAATGTATTTCTTTTGTTTAATGGAGGAAATCATATATATATAATACTAAAATGAGATATCTCCATCTAGAGTGTCACCTCAATACCAATTTGTCTTAAGAATATTGTTTTCCAATCTTAAATTTTTTATTTAGTTAGATTTAAATATGGTCAACACAATTTGTTTTCATAGAACCTTCATTTTATCTCCTTTTATTTAATTGATGAATTCAAAGAAAACCAAAATAAACTCTCTTCATCGAGAGTGACATCTCATCGCCAATTTTAAAAATTACTATTAATATATCTTATATTTATTATTTACTATTGTTGGTTTTAAATATGGTTAGTACGATTAATTATTTAGAATTTATTATTTGTTTAATCGATGAAATCATATACTCCCTCTGTTTCATAAAGAGTGTCGTTTTAGGAGTATGCACACAGATTAAGAAAACATTAATTTGTTAGTTTTCCAAAAACAAAAACATCATTAACTATCTACCTAAACACAATTCAACCAATAGTAAAAGAGACTGCATAATATAAATAATTATAAAAAATAAAAAATCATTAAATTTTGCATTGAAAACTCAAAACGACACTCTTTATGAAACGAAAATAAAACTTTAAAACGACACTTTTTGTGAAACGGAGGGAGTATATAATACCAAACTGAGATATCTCCATCTAGAGTGTCACTTCANACCTTTTTTTTTTTTTTTTTTTTTTTTTTTTTTTTTGTCAAGGAAGTATTTCATTCAATCATCCCAAAAGAGGGGAAAACAAGGAGTACAATATCTTAGAATACAAGTTTGCATCAAATAAAAACGATAGGTGAAAAGCTTTAAAGATAGGTCCATGAACTCGGAGACAGAGGCTAGTTAACAACATGTCACAAACGAGATTATGGTGTGTCAATGACACTTCCGCGAAGAGTTCGAGAGTTTTAGAAAAAGTCACTATCAATAGAGTTCGTGACGTTGAATAAGGGTACTTAGCCTTGTGACTCGCCGGAGCGAAGCATGATGGAACAGCTAAGAATTTTGTTTGGTTTCTCTCCATAAAGGAGGAAGGCGGAGCCGAGGTTCTCTGCACGACGGGAAAGCTTGGACGTCAGGGACCCTCAAGGTCAGGTAAGAATGAAATTCTAAATTGGGCTTTTGAAATTTGCTGAGAACAATTTGCCAAGGTTCGAGAAAATTGAAGCAAAAGTAAAGCACTCACATCTTCTGGTTGTGGCCGCTGGACTGAATCGGTATCCAGCTGCTTCAGGTAATAGTCGATGAAGATGATGATTGACGAGGAAGTGTCTGGGGTTACACAATAGGATAAGCGGATCTGATTTCCGAGAAGTACCAGATACGCCATAATCCGAGACTTGAAGAACATGATTACATCGATGGTTGTGGTTCGAAGGCAGTTTAAAAACAAGATTTGCAAGGAGTACGCGCAGCGCCATATATCGTTTATCACTTCAGAGCACGAACATAGGCTTCGACGGAACAAGCAGTGAAACCAGACAGAGCAAGTAAATGGGCTTGAAGAAGAGATAACATAAACAANTTATCACTTCAGAGCACGAACATAGGCTTCGACGGAACAAGCCGTGAAACCAGACAGAGCAAGTAAATGGGCTTGAAGAAGAGATAACATAAACAAATCTGGGCCTGCTGAGAAGTGTGGCTGGGCTGAAATTTGTGGTCTTGGGCCTGAACAATATTAGTGGGCCGAAATAAAGAGCGAGGCCCAATATGCTAAACCCTAGAGTTGCTTCCTTTGAGAATGAGTTTGAAACGCCGCCGCATGTGTCGGACCAGATACGATGTAAGAGGAACTCAGCAGGGTTAGGGATGATCCTTCCGCCGTCAAAGTCTGCACCGGTTCCGACGTCAAGGCAGAGCTCCCTTCCATCAAGGAGCGAGGAGATGACAAAATTGACTTCAAAGGGCTTCGGTAGATGCAGGGAACGACGAGGATCGCGAAGGTTCTAGAGTCTTTAGAGCTAGGGCAGAATGGGAGACTAATCTCATATTTTATGATTAGAGAACAAACTGGCAAAAAGTTCTCCTCCTTCACCGAAGTCATTGTCCAGGCGATATTTCAGACGGGAGATGAGTGGTGCGCTAGATCGACTTGAGCGATATTGTCTATGTGTAAAGGATTGCCGTGGGAGCAAGGTGATAGGAGGGAGGGATTGCAAAATAAGAGAAAAAAGTTGAAGAAAACTCGTAAAGAGGAACCAAGAAGTAAAGAGAAACAAGAGATTTCCCGACGCCGGCGAGCTAAAGCTCCACCGGAGCCGGAGAGAATGGAGAAAAAGGGTGTCTCGATTATCGTGTCTGGGAGAGTTTTTTCGTGTTGCTGTTATCAATCCAGTTTCTTAAGAAATTTGTTTTCCATTCTAGAAGTTATATTTAGTTAGATTTAAATATGGTCACACAATTTGTTATCTTAAAATTCTTTTTATTTCCTTTTAATTAATTGGTGAATTCAAAGAAAACCAAAATAAACTCTCTTCACTGAGAGTGACATCTCATCACCAATTTTTTAAAAACTTGGATATGAATATGGTCACTAAAGTTAATTATTTAGAATTCATTTTTAGTTGATTGATGAAATCAAAATACTTTGAAGTATTTAAATATATTTAGCTATGTTTATATTTTCATCTAAGAGATACATAGTCTAAAAAAAAGTATTAAAATCACACTCATTTAATTTTATATAAGTAAAAAATTTTGTATTTTTTTTTTAAAAAAACTTTTAATAACATCTTATTAAGACAAATAAGCTCGATTTTCACCCGAATTCACAATAATAATACATGATTATTTCTTAAATGTTGGCGTTTCATAAAAATAAAGAGACCTCTTAGCAAATAATAAAGCTAAATTAAGTATGCCTTGTATCATATATATTAATATATTTATATATGAGACCATTGTGCAGTCCATAATAACTGTATTACGTACCTAAAAGAATCCGTTCAACTTTACCAAAAAAAGAATCCGTTCAAAGTTTCATATATTTAACTACTCATAAAAAACAGTGTTACTACTTACTACTCATAGAGACTATACTAAAGTCAAAATTTTAATCATTTTTGTTTTCATGTATCAAANATAGAGACTATACTAAAGTCAAAATTTTAATTTTTTTTTTTTTCATGTTTCAAATGTTTTCTTTTTTTTTTTTTTTTTTTTCTTTGTTTCCCTACATATTTTTCCATTTCGCCAACGTTTTGATAGTATAATGGTTGGTTATTCCGCTTTAAATGAACATTCAACAATGATTTGATTGATCCTTCCATAAGTAGTATAAATGTAATCGTTAAGTAGAAACAGAGTGTGTAAGACAGACCATAATACAAAGAGTGTAATATTATTTCAATCTTCTTCCTTTATTAAAATTCACACTTTTATTCTTTAACACATAATACACAGATAGAGACACAAAGCATTGCAAGCACAAATGAAAGAAGATACACTCAAAGAACGAGAGATAACATTAACTATAAGAGAAGAAAACACACTGAATTACAGATGAAGAAACTTTGAAAAATCACAAACACATTTCGGTTTTTCGATCATCGTAAGTGGATTTATGCTTTAACCAGAGATCCGGTTAGATTTTTGCCTAAAACCGAGTAAACCGATTTCCATCCTTCTTGAGTAGGGTGAAGTCCATCCCAGAAGAAAGAAGACTTAGGATCATCACATAAAGTATACTTCTTCTCACCTTTCTCGTCCACAACACTACAAAGGCCTCCGCAACACTCTTTCAACGGAGTTTCAAACGTCGTACTCCCTACATTTCCATAAAACAATTCACACAAAAGCCTTTGAAAATATGGATTCTAAGGATGTTGTTTTACTTTTCCTTACCTGGATTCTCTCCTTTGTTCTTCAAGACAGTCAAGAAGGCGTTATAGTAATCAAGAACCATAAAAGTCGAATGCTCGGTCTCCTTGTTGAGCTTGGCCACTACTGCCTGCAATAAGTTGTTGTGATAGATCACAGCCAAGTTTACAATGTCTTTGCAATCCTTGAACGAGGAGCCTTTGGAGATGTAAGGGAGGCACCCGAGCGGATGCAATAACGGTATTGCTATCTTTTTCACTCCCAAGGCATGGATCCGCCTCAAATTCACCTCGGTTTGTTGGACGACTTGCTTCATAAATGGTCGGATGCCCTGCGATAAGAATCAAGTAAATTAAACTCTCGTTCTTATCATTGGATTACATATTACGATCAAGAACCCTTGGTAGAGTGGATATTTGTTGTCAAGATTGATAGAATCTCACATAGGAAATTAAGAAAATATCTAAGTAATATATATAGAAATGGGTTCAGAAGATTAATTATGCGGAAACATGAAACTTAACTTGAGTAGTTCTAAACTGAAATGGGTTCAGAAGATTAATTTATTTACAATTAAATCTAGGTTTTAGTTCAGAGGATATAATTGTAATTTTCAAAAATAATACTAAGAGTTTTTTTATAGTTTGAATATTTTGTTAATATCTTACAACAAATTTTATAGTATTTAATTTATAATATTTTTTGGTGATTAAAATGGAGTATAAAAATCAGTGTTTTCTTACAAAGATTGAACCATTTTGGGCGAAGTAAGTTAAGTAGTCGTTGCCAGCAACACTGACGAGAGCTAGTGAAGAAGAAAGATCGGACGGAGAGTAGATATCGCCGATGAGTTTCTCGAAGAGATTGATCTGATAGGTCATGTTGAGATTTGAATTTATAGTTTCGAAGACTCCAGTTCCTCCGTACGCAAAATTCATTCCATATTCTAAACGCTCATGTCCCGCATAATCTTTCCATAGGTAAGGAATGGGCGATTTTAACCCCAAAAATTTGGCTGCATTTTTACGAACATGTATTTCTATTGTCAATATTAAATAATTTACGTGAAACTAATGAAAACGTTTTAGAGTATACGATCGAAAGAGATACCTAAAAAATCGGTAGAGACGCGGCCGTCTGAGAAACGGCCGGAGGGTTTAGTGGGGAATGTCATGCCATAAGGGACTTCCCAAGAGGGAGCTTCATGCATCTTTATGTTTCCGGTATCGACGTAAGAATCTCCAAACACAAACATCCTCTTTGGACCCTGCAACTGCTGATGATGAGGATGCTTATTTGAACTCTCAACTCCATTGATGTCTCCTGCATGCCAAAATAAATGGATAAAGAACAAATTGTAACTTCTAAGATAAGTCATATGGATTTTAGGAAATCATTCTGATGAAAAATGCATGTATAAGATAATTCTGAATTACCAAAGAGGAGAGAAGAGAACAAGAAGAGTAATAGTGAGACGAGTTTGATCAGGGAAGCCATTTTTAAAATTTAGAACAAGTGTTTTTAAAATTGAGAGAATATGTGGAGGAAATGAGTTACAAGAATGAAACTTATATAGAGACTGAACTTAAGTGTGTATCTTATCTATAAACGCCCACCATATTGGATTTTATTTTGAAATTTAATAACTAAAGTTTTTAGTAAATCCTAATGATTCACATTACTTGTATTGTATGTCAAGAAGGCATTATCCCAAAATTAATTATTAAAAAAAAAATAGTAACCAAGTGTCTATCTTACATGCAAATATTAAAATACCAATGATTAACGCTGCAAAAGATTCTACCAACCTACACATATTTGTACTATAATAAAAATAGTTCTCACGCAAAATCCATGGGTCGGTGGTGAAAACTGAAAACTGAAAACCACACAGTTTTCGTCAATAAAATTTGACCAATTTCTGACCATCTTTTATTTCCGTCTAGAGATTTTTGACCATTTTATTTTGGTCATATATTGATGGAAAACAAGCGTTTTTAACCAATTTCAGATTTTATACATGGTCGAAATTAGATTGTTTTCGTCAATAGGTATTAACAAGCATCACTCTTCTCGAAAGCTTGATCAATTTTGTCACAAATTACAAACAAAGGCTAACGCAATGATGCATAATCTATGGAGGGGCATTCTAAATAATTGGTTGGTTTCTCCGGTTTCTAGTAAAAAAATCGGTTAGGAGTATTTATTATCTATTTTATCGATAAATTAATAAAATATCTCAGTTTCAACTTTATTAATTTATATACGTTTTACTATATATAACTTTTTTTTATAAAGGAATTTCACTAAATAAAGCATGAGAAAAAGAAGTGGTTATAGGCTTTGTCAATGGCAAAGCTATAGGTTTTTTTGGCTCCTATAGCCTATTAAGTTAAAATATTTAATAATTTATATGTTTAAGAACTTTTAGTGGATCTGTTAAGATTAAATAACTAAAACTAAAAGAAAAGTATAAGCTCGAACTATTGCAATAATTTTGTGTTTTGGTGTGTACTATTTGAACAAATATATATGTTTATAATGTAAACAAAAGTTATATAAGAGGCTTTTTCTTACTTAAGAGGTTCAATGAAATATCTTTAATAGTATATTTTTGTAAATGAAATTAGATCTTTAACGTGAACACCTATATTCTGAAATAGATTCTTAAACATCAATTTTCTTTCTTTTGGATATTTGAACTAAATTTCTTGCAACTCACAATCATCATCTCCAATAAGACGGATAAGCAAATAGTGATGTGTATGTGATCGTTTGAAATTAAATAGTATTCTACTTTTCAATTATTCATTAAATTCAATCAATCATATGATATATTCATAAGGTGTTTTCGGGTCGGGTCTTGAATAGTTAGCAGGTCGGGTTGGATACAGTTTCGAAAATTAAAGCTTGGAATTAAGGTTTTGAATTGGCAAGCTATATCGGAGGAAGTTTAACATAAAAGCAATATCGGTGGAATAAAATCTAACAAAGTATCCAAAATCTAGACTTGTGGTTTTACAGTTTTACTTCTCCACTAAGTTGATACCAATTATGGAAGTCCAAATGCATGTTAAAAACATGTTAGGATACATATCCTTTGAATCTGTTTGCAAACTCTGTGTGACATGCACTTCAACTTTATCGACAAGATATTCAACAACTTGGACGAATTTCTCTAATAACGTTTCATTAGATTTCATTCCAAGAGAATGCAACAAGGTGACGAATAAACTAGCTCATGAGATTGTTTCCATTTCATTTTTTGTTTTGTGATAAGCAATACTTCACCGATATGGTTACAGTCTTTTAATTTGTAGAGATAATTGATTAACCGAAAGTGTAATTTGTTTATAATCAACGAAGAGTTAATAATTTTACGTGGAATTTTCCATAAAGAAAATGGAATATTCTTAGTTTATCTACTATTTTAAGTGATCTACCAATACATCTTTATAGTGAAAGGTATAAGAAACGATTTGTTTAAGCTATTTAAAGCAATAACATTTAGAAAACAAGTAAAAAATTTGGTTTTGGCCAGTACACTCAAGTGTAGCCCACTAGCCGTAAGCTATGACGAAATGAAAACTGCTTTAGATTATTTAAATATGAAAAATCTCAAGTCTCTTTCCGATTATGGGCTCTTTAAGAATTAGTAGTCGACTACTTTGAGATTTTTCATATTTAAGCAAAGGTGACGAGAATGATTTGAGATACTTGAGATTTGAGATTTTTCATATTTAAATAATCTAAAGCAGTCTCTTTCCAGGAAATACAAAAATCTCAAGTCTCTTTCAGAAAACCTTTTCTTTTGTATTTCCTGAAAATGATTTATTTTTAAAACAGAAAAAGGTTTATTTGGAAAATGGCCGGTGGTGAAAGAAAAGGTGAAGAGAGAGCCAGTCACGTGCCTCTATCCTCCGACCTCCTATATCGATTGGTCCACTGGAGAGGCGGCATCAAATCTCAAATTCTGTCCATCATAACTTCTCTATGTAGCCGTCTAATGATAAACAAAAACCATATATCGTGTTTTTTTTTTGGTTTTTTTGGTTGTTGATAAAATGTTTAATAGCCTATCTCTTTTGAATTTGGGTCTTCATTTGACTTGGTCCTGTTTGTATCATTGACTGAACTTATACCCGCCAACCTTTAAATTAATGCATTTACATGTCACTATTAAAACAAAATAACACTCCTATATTGTAGGATATATATGTATTATAATATTATTCAGCACCAAATTCTTGGATTGCTTTACAATAGTCTCAGAAGTGAGTAATGTATTTGGCTGATAGTTTTACTTTTACGCAAGTCCGCACACATAAGTAGACGCACGGGAAATTTAGGACACCAAGTGATTCAATGCATAACGACTTTGTTCAGGTTAAATCGAATTTGAAGGAATATAAAATTTACATCAAATTTACACCGTGAATCCCAGATCTTTAACCATGGCATCACATACATATATATTTATTTCTCAAATGTTTTTATATATTTGAGTATTTGGTTTAAATGATTTAACTAGGTAATACAACCCATAAAGGTGATCACTTTGACTATTTGTTTCACCGCTTTGTATTAGCTAGTTAAATAATTTAACCAAATACTCAAAATTCCAACTGAATTGGAGTATTACATTTATCCATGAACGTAGGATTTGCTTTCGACTAAATAAATAAATAAAGTAATGCAAGTTGGTAATTGAAAATACCAAAGAGATTTGATTGGTATACAAAGCCAAAGTGATATTTTCTTGTCGATATATATTTTAAAAACAGATTCAGTCAAACTAGTTAACTTAAATACACTGAACCTCTTCTTTTTCGCTGAGGATCTTAAAAGGGGTTCGACCCCAACTGTAGTAGGTGAAATGCAAGTATATACTAATTTACGATGATCCAATGATTAATGAAGAATTTATCTTAAAAATTAAATAGCTAAAAAATGCAAAATTTTACCGTGATTATAATTATGATTGACTATTATGAATGTGTAAAGCCANAAAAAAAAAAAAAAAAAAGAAGACCGGCTCTTTCATAGATTCTAGAAATTAGTTTTGAATTTCTGTTCAAAATTCTTTTGGTTACAAAAGTACCGTTTAGCTAAACCAAAATATAAATTGAAATCAAGTAAACATTAACTATATTTTGAATCTAATCATAAAAAAAAAATGTAAATTCTAAACAGAAACCTATACTAATTTTGAGTACTTACCATTAATTAAAACTTCTATAATTTTTATGGAATCACAAGTATCATATAAAATTTGTTTTCTTTATATAAAAAATGTTACAAGAGAGATTATGGATCAATAATAATATATACTATAACAATAATCCTTCAACAAAAATAGTAATACAATAACAAAAACTATATATAATGCAAATCCGCACTACACAAAAATAGTTTTGGCGCGTTATAGAAGGCTCTATGCTTCATTGCTTCTAATCACACCATCCTATCTCTGTCACGTAGTTCAAGGAGCTCTCCTCTGATTATCCTTAAATATCTCTCTCTCTCTCGTCCTCTTCTACCTTCTCCTTCCATTTTTTTTTTTTCATTGCCCTTGTTACGGAACATGAACACTACTTCATCATCGTTCAAGGCCCTTGCTTCTCCTCCTTTAATTTCTACCTCCAGACCAACAAGAACAGCTTTCCCCAACCCAAGATTCTCTTCAAGATTCTCTCCTAAACCCATTAGATGCATGCAAGATTCTCTTAATCTCGGTTCGAATCCAAACGCTCCAAGCCCTCTTTCTTTAGCAACGGGTTCGGTTGGAACAAAAACCTCCGACAAGCTTCGAATCCTCGTATCCGAGTTCCGGTCCTTAACCGAACCGATCGACCGCGTAAAACGTCTCTTGAACTACGCGGCGGCTTTAGAACCACTAGAT
>OVAQ01001284.1:1880-19106 GCA_900406345.1 Erysimum cheiri | reverse complement strand
TAAATTTTTGAATTGAATAATTAAATGATTATGATGATGAGGTGGTTTAAGGAGAAGAGAGAAAAACCTACTATAATATTAAATATAAGGAAAAAATTTTCATTTTTTTTTTTTAAAAACTTGTTTACATATGTATAAATTTTAAAATTAAATGATAAAATGTATGAATAAATTTTTTGAATTAAAGAACATGATGATTAGGATGATGAGGTGGCTTAAGGAGAAAAGAGAAAAGTAAACTTTATATATATAGATTTTCCCCCAATTTATAAAATTAGTAACATGTAAAACCAAAATTAACATCTATACTTAATTTTCAAAAGAATTTTGTTTGATTTAGATCCGGATTTGATTTAACCATTTTAATATTTATTTGATCTTTCTCTTTTCTCTTTTCGGTTTAGCGATTAAGGTTATCGGGATCGTATTCTCAAAAGAATATCCATGGACAGTACAATGTTTTTGTAATACGCAAAATAGTCTTACCCAAAAGAAAAAAAATGTGTTTGAACAATATAATTAATTTCATTGATATACCATATTATACAAAAAAATTCTACGCATAGGTAAGGTATATAATATAAGGACTTTCTTCAGACTTTTGGAAAATTTTATGGATCGTGAAATGCATTATGGACCCATTTTAATATATATGTGCGACTCTTTTTTCTAACCAATTTTTTCGAATTTTGATTTCGGTTTCATATTTCCGATTTAGAGAGTTAGTAACAAATGCAAAACCAAATCTCTATATACACTAAATATGACTTTCAAAATAATTTAAAGTTGATCTAGATTTTAGTTCTTGAATTAAATTTGATATATTTTTTTTGGTTAAAGAAATTTGATCTAGATTATGATTCGATATAACCATTTTAACCAAATTAAGATTTTATCTGAGGATCTTGAAACTTAAAAGTATCCACTAAAATTCACATGGTGGAATCACACTTAAGGTTAAGCCATTTTGATCAATCAAAGATCAGAGCATTCATAGCAATCTGATGAATAGATATATCATATTCTTTGCCCAAAAAAAAAAAAGATATATCATATTCACAAGAACGTTACAAACCTGAAGACGAAACACCCGCATGAACCTCGTGCTCTCAAGTCTCTGCGACACTTCCACTAAAAGATGCATTTGATCAAAGAAATGAAAAGAAAATACTGGAGTCAAGTTAGTAAATGTGTTTGGTCTTCGACATTAGGTGTGTGTACTCAAAAATCTGACGTATTTCATTGTTGTTTGATACTTGTGTAATTAGTGAACGACTGAGAGAGACTAAATTATCAAAATGTGGGAGATGTTTAACTTGGATATATTATCGGTGATTAAAGATAAATAGATATGAACTCGAAGTACCATATCAATTATCATATTGGTCCGACAACGATGAAAATACAACACATACAATTTATACAAAGAGAACAACGACAGTAGAAAGAAAAAGTTTTTAAAATAAAAGAAAGAAGAAATAAATGGAGATTGCCGACGAAAACATAAATGGGCCTAAAGAAATGAGCTAAAGCCTAAGCGAGAATTTTTTTTTTTAACACTTATTTTTATTATTCTATTGCAAATTAAGAGAATTATTACATCTCTTGCATCTATGAAGATGCATATCCAGTGGTTGCACCAGCACCATGCTGAAGATCTCATATAAACTTGACTCCTTACGCTCTCCGGGAATTGAAACCCTGACCTCCCGGTGGAAAACCCAGCAATAAATCTTCCAGGTGGAAAACCTACCAATAAATCGCAATATATAGGGTCGAACCCCATACTTTCTGGTGTAAAAACATAATCAACACCCTTGGTCAACCACTGGACCAAAGAGGCTTCCACGCCTAAGCGAGATTATTGACTATATTCTTTTAGCCTTAGCCACATCCCTGAGATGAGCATATTCGTTGCATCACACGGTCCAACACATATAATCATATAACACAACTACTTCACTATAGTACAACGATTTAAATTTGTGGATAATAACTCATAGCGTTGGCGACATAGCGACTCGTAGTAGTGTGATGAGGAAACGACAACATCGAGGACACGTGACTTAATCTAAACAAAGTAACAAACCACTTTCCCCACGTGTTAAAACAAACAATATACAATTCAGGCTTTTTTTTTACTTTAACTTTTCAGTAGAATTCAAATATTAAATAGGATAATGATCTTTCACAAAGTAAAAAAAAAAAGAACGAAGGGGAGAATGCAGAGAGCTTTCTAGAATCCAACTTGCTATTTTAAACTTTTTATTAGATGCTACGCATCTATTTAGAGACTATTTAGAGATTTTATTTAATTAATCATTTTCATGTCCACCATCCATTACAATAATCTCCACACATGAACTCCGTTACTTTTGTCGGTAGAACTTTTAAACTTTTAGCATAGTATCAGTACGACAGTACTTGCTAACCACAACTAAAAAATAATATGGATAAAACTAAAAAACGTCATGAATTAAAAAAAAAAATTATGGATAAATTTTTTTTAATACATTTGGTTTGGAGAAATCGGAAAAAAAATGATAGTATACAGAAGAAAACAAAATTGAAAAAAAAAAAATATAGCAAAACGCGAGAGACCGACGCAGTTTGGGCAAACACGCGTCGAGCAGGAAGCGCACTGCTCCGACACCACACTCTTCAGTGTTCACATTCTTCATCACTCTTCTTATTTCACTCTACTACACTCTCTCATTCACCCTTTTATTTTAATACTATTATTTTACTTGTGTGTAAAATTATCTTCCCTCTGACTTCTAGTCAAGTAATTAAGTTTACGTCGGTATTGACTATTGACTCTCGTATGCTGGATATATATATTAATTAGAATTTAAACAAATCTAATTCCAAAAATTAACTTGTTTATAAAAAAAAGTTGACTGCTTTTTTGTACACATACAAAAAATCAAATGATATTTATATGAAACGGAATAAATACTTAAATCTCTTATATTAGCCCTTTCAAAGATTAACAACATACTAATGAATTATGGTTTAATGGCATATTTTTCTATTGGTGAGCATTCATTTTGCTAGCTGACATCATGAATTGAACCATAATTTCTACCAGTCTTCACTGATACTTTTTTTGTCAAATGTAACCATTTTTAATATATACTTCCCTGATAATATACATATTTCGTAAAGTAAGATGAGATAAAATCATTTTTTCCATTAGAAAATATAGAATTAAATCCTCGGTGCTTAAATTATTATTCATCGACTGGACATAAGAATATGAATTGATTTTATTTATTAGAGCTCCAGAAACTATATAATCTATTTTAGTATTTAAAGATTATTTTATGTTAAAAGCCGCCTAGGAAGATATATTACCTATAAAGGGTCTGTAATATCCCTCATAATATCTCTACATAAACTAACCACTAACCAGCATTGATCAACTCTTGCCGTTTATTAGATCTGTGTCTTTACAGTTTCTAAACACGAACATTGATATTTTGCGAAACCCTTATATAAAAAAAAAAGCATTGATATTTTCACGTCAATAACAAAAACTTACGAGAAAACAAAATTTCTTATTTAATGGCATTTTCAGAAAGCTTTATCAGTCACCACACAATAAAAAGGGTTATTTCAGTTGTTATGTCTAACGTCCTCGTGATCTCCAAAATTACATTTAATCCATACTTGGTTAATTATCTTTTAAAAGAAATATATAATGCAGATGGTCATGACTCATGAGCACATTCGATATACAAACAAAGGAAATTATAACCAAACCAGTTAATTTTTATTTGCAATGTGACTAGATTTTTTGGTGTTGTAATGACGTTATCATGTCTACATTTTTCTAAAACTTTTGCTTTGCTATCAATTAGTAATATACAAATACTATTATTTATGTATAATAAATATGGANATATACAAACAAAGGAAATTATAACCAAACCAGTTAATTTTTTGGTGTTGTAATGACGTTATCATGTCTACATTTTTCTAAAACTTTTGTTTTGCTATCAATTAGTAATATACAAATACTATTATTTATGTATAATAAATATGGAAATCCTGCTTTTTTAATTTTAGCTAGATACGAGTTGTTTTAATTTATTATAGATAAAATATTTATTAAAAATTTGTTAGAAACAAAAGAAAAGATGAGCAAAAGTCTTCAGTTTCATACTTGGGGATTGGGTTTATTAAAAAAAGAAGAAATTGGAAATTAATTATATAATAAATAAAAAAGGATCAGAGTGAGTGAAAGAGAGAGAGAAAGAGAAGAAGCGTTTCGTCCTCTTCGTTTCCTTCTTCCATTAATACAAAGCAATCCTTCTACTCAGACAGCTTTATTCATCTCTACTTCAGTTTCTCTGTCCCCATTTTCATCTGAGATTTTTAAAAAGTAAACTTTAACCTCAAAATCTGGAAAAAAACCCAGTTTCTGATTCTCATTTTCCCCTTAAATCCTTGATCAAAAGTTTCGAATTTTTGTTTCTTTTTTAAAAAGGCCAAAACCTGTGTTTGGTTCTTTGTTGGAGGGGTTATCTTCNTTTCTTTTTTAAAAAGGCCAAAACCTGTGTTTGGTTCTTTGTTGGAGCCTTGGAGGGGTTATCTTCCTTTTTTTTGTTTGTTTTTTTTCTTGGAGGGTTTCAAGGAATAATTTGGGGAGAATCTGAGTGTTGGAATTTACAGAAACGATTAAAAGGAAAGAAAGTGATATTGGGAATTATAAAGCTACCATATTGGGATTTGTGGTGTTTTTATTAATGAGAGAAGACCAGAAATCATTAAATTTCCAAACTTTGTGTTCCTTTTGGTGGACTCAAATTTGTTTATAAAGATCTCAAATCAGAGAGATTGAGAAGAAAGAAGAAGAATTGAGAGAATGTGGTGGTGGTGTTCTTCAACAAAAGGCCGTTCGAATCTGGAGAGGTTTCTCTTAGGGATCACTCCTAAGCCTCCTTCCTTCTCTCTGCCTCAGGTAATTTTTTCTCTTGAGTAATCCTCTATTTGGGGATAATTAGGGTCTTGAGTCTCAACTAATCATTTTAAAAACTAGTTTAGTCGGTTGTCTCCTCCCCTAAATCTGGTCTCTAATCAACAGATTTTGTCCGAAAGGACTTATTTTTAATCACGGGTGATGTATCAGACAACCTAGAAATTGTAATATTTTAATGATTTGGTGTGGATTTCAGATAAGATTTGGCAATAGAGACAATAATTGCATGGTCCATCAAGGGGAAATTATATGAAATACTAGCCCTTTAAATGGTCACATCATTTTATGGATTCTATATCACCACGTGGAAACGTGCGACAGAATTTGCTTTACTGAATTTTTATATTATTATATTCAATTATCCTATAGCTAATCTACTGAGGTTTGTTGAATCTTCTTGATGCTGGGTATATACTCTGGAAGACTGGATATGTATCATTAGAAGGCTGTCTTATTCAGTAATCATGGTGTTTATCTCTGATTTTGGATTAAGAGTTTTATTGCTCAATACATATTAATCCATAGTTTTGTACAATACTAATGAATACAAAGACCAAGTTGGTTTAAAAACTAAAGATCATGTTGTTGCAGAGCTGCTTGAATTTATCTGAACAGCTTAATCACAGTTACAAATGGGGTAATTAGGAGTTAATGACAGCTAAACATTGGCTTTGAGTGCTTTGTATATTGGGCTCAGTGTTGGTTGCAGAGCTGTGTGAGTGATCTTAACAATTTGTGACAGGAACAGGGAAAGGAGGAGATTGAGTATTTCAGGCTTGCTGATCTCTGGGATTGTTACGATGAGCTGAGCGCGTATGGATTTGGATCACAGGTCGAACTAAACAATGGCGAAACCGTTATGCAGTACTATGTTCCGTATCTATCCGCCATCCAAATCCACACTAACAAACCCTCCTTGGTTTCCAGGTTACTTTTCCCACTTGGTTCTAAGACATTTTAGTTTGTATGTGATGAGCCTAGATTCCTTAACAATCATTGTCTTGTTGGTTGACAAATGAAATCTTAGGAGAAATCTGGTAGATGTTAGGTTTTTGTTCTGACTACTTTTGGTGTGGTGTTGCAGGAACCAGAATGAGGTGGTTGAATCTGAGAGTAGCGAGTGTTGGAGCGATAGTGAGAGCGAAAAGTTGTTGTCAAGGTCAATGAGCAATGATTCGAGCAAAACATGGGATGCTGTCTCTGAAGACTCTGTCTTCGATACGGATGGTGCGGTATTGCTGAAAGATAGACTTGGTCACCTTGACTTTAAGTACATCGAAAGAGATCCTCCGTACAAGCGAGTTCCCTTAACTGACAAGGTTCTTTTCTCTCCCTTCATTTCTTAGTAGTTACCACACTCTCCTTTTTTTTGGTAATGAACTTTGGTTTTGATACAGAAGTACTGTTCTTGATTCTTGTTCAGATAAACGAATTGGTGGAGAAGTATCCGGGACTCATGACCTTAAGGAGTGTTGATATGTCTCCTGCAAGTTGGATGGCTGTTGCGTGGTAAGTAGTTCGTCGTTGTTTAGCACAACCCTTCAAAAGTTTTGCTTCTCTGCAATTGAGTGATTGAGTAATGATTTGATGACATAGGTACCCAATATATCACATCCCAACCTGCAAGAACGAGAAGGATTTGACGACAGGCTTCTTAACTTATCACACTCTCTCTTCGTCTTTTCAAGGTACGTATGATCGCTAATTTTTCCCAAAATCATTGCTCAGTGACGTAGAAACGAGCACCATTTCTGATTTCCTTAACGGCCTTTAAAGCTGCAGATAATGTGGTGGAAGGAGATCAAAGCAACAACAAAGGCGAGGAAGAAACAGAGTGTTGTGATGAAGAATCTGTTATAAACAAGAGAATCCCATTGCCTCCATTTGGTTTAGCTTCTTACAAAATGCAAGGAGATCTTTGGGGAAAGACAGGATTTGACCAGGACCGGTTGGTTTATCTTCAGAGCGCTGCTGATTCATGGTTGAAACAGCTCAATGTTGATCACCATGACTATAACTTCTTCATCAACTCGAGCTTCTAAGATCAGTTGCGTCCTCGTTCGTATGTTTATCCTTCTACAAACCTTAAAAAAAAACCCATAACCCTGATCTTTTCTTTGTTGTTTTAAGCTCCTGTCCTTCTCTGTGTTGTTGTTCTTTTTCTTTTTGTTTGGCTCGTTGTTGTTTTAGGTAGCAACCGCCATCGCGGAGTTTTTTTCTCCTGTTGCGAGCCAATCATGGAAGTTTCTAAGAAGAAAACAGAGTTTTTTTTTTCTTTTTTATGGTTTTACGGTGATGAGAAAAGCAAGAAAGTCTTTTTTCTTGGGTGAGACTATGTAAATGGATCCGTGAACAGATGACTCTGTTTTTGTACTTTTGTGTCTGAATATATAAAAAATCTATCTTTCTTGTATGTCGGTAAGAGAGGAAGACGAACACACTTTTTTGGTAGATTTGATATGTCCTGTTGTTTGTTTTCATGACTTAATAGTGCTCATTGTTTAAAGGATATGATAGCGATCAGTCGGCTTTGGTCCATGCTTAAGTACATTTTACTGTTTAAACTTAAAAAATTATGACTTAAGAATTGATATATACTCGGTCATTCTGCAACGTATACAGATACTTTTTTTTTTTTTTTTTTTTTTTTTTTTTTTTTTTTTTTTCCGTATATAGAGACTTTCAAATCGTTATGGAATTATGTCAAATTGAAACAGTCAAACTTTCTAGTTCAACAAAGTTTTGCTATGGTTCTATTAAAGAAAATAGTGATTCTCTTTTTCTTTTGGGGTAAAATTTTGTGAATTTTAACACGAAGTTAAAACTTAACCAAAAAATCCAACCCAATAAACCCCCGGCAGTATTTTTTTGAAATCTTAGAGATTTGAAATGAATTTATGCAGATTTTCATGTATGTATTATAGGTATAAAAATCTAAACTATGATTCAATAACATAAAACTAAATATTGTAATCAATACTAAATATTTTTGTATAAATAAAACTAAAATTTTAAAAATACAAAAGTAAATTCAAATCAGTTAAAAAAAAAAAAAAAAAAAATCCTATTTTACATTTTGTTAGCTTCTGATAATGGTATAGTATATTTTTTTCAAAAAATAATTCTTTTTTGGGCAAATTATTTGGTTGGAAATATGGAATTGCGAGTACCAAATTAATCATCCCTCTTCTTCTCCTTTCATTCTCCTTTGTAAGTGACATGAACGCTACAACATTACGCATTTTCTTCTCTTCTTGATTCCTTCGCAAGAAATCTCTTCTGCTTTTCCTCGACACTAGTCGGAAAATCGAGAAACTTGGAGCCTTCCCGGAGATGGTTTCGTTCGCGGGTTTCGCGTTCGTATTTGGGTTTTTACTGGGGATTCTTGCGATCGTGACGGCAGAAGTTGTAGGGTTTTTGTTTATTGTGAAGAGGTTGAATCGGAAGAGAAATCGTCAGGAATCGGATTCGAGTTCTGATTCAACTCTCAAGAATTTTGATCCTCGCCAGTCCATTGATTTCAGCCTCAACAAACAGGTGAACCAATTTCAATGCTTTCTCGTTAGTTCGGCGGTGAAAATTGAGTTTCTTGCATTTCAAATCTCAACGAAAAATCCGGAAATTGTAGTCTAGTTCCGAGGATTGAGTATCTTTACGCTGAATTAGATAATCCCCAATTTTGAATTTTAATCGAGGTTCACTAATTTGCGGAGAAGATGAAATGTGAGTTCGAATTTAGTGGGAATTAGAATCTGGTGGTTTGGTTTAGTGGCAATTTGATCATTTTTCTCTATTTTTAGATATCTGAAATGGAAGCTGTTTAATTTCATTGCCTTTGATGCATTTGATCTATATCTCAGGGAGTGATCTGGATTTTGGAAATGGATGAAAGTGTAAAGGATTGGATGAAGGAGAAATCACCAAAAGAGCAAAAGAAGAAGAGAGTAGATCTCTTGGAGGTACATCCAGTTAGGAGATTTGCTCGTATCAAAGGCCATAAGCTGATCTTGTCAGATCCAGATGGCACTCAGACTCCTATTACTTTGAAAGGTTGCTTTGTTGACGCTGTTTCAGGGTCTGGACCGACTAGGAAATGGTAAGATTGTCAAAAGTTTATTTCGCTTTCGAAAATGTCTAAAGTTTCTTATTCATATCTCTTTGTTTTGTGTTTTCTTAGGGCTAAAAGATTTCCAATCCAAGTTGAAAGCAAAACTTCGGTCTTGTACAAGGGAAACCGAGTGTTTTACATTTTCTTAGAGACTTCTTGGGAGAAGGAGTCATGGTGTAAAGCTCTTCGTCTTGCTGCTTGCGAGAATCAGGAAAGGTTCATTTGGTCCACCAAATTGAAAGACGATTTCCGATACTATCTGGCTTCCCTTAATGCTGCATATCCTTCTTTTATGAAACCATCAGCTGGGTTTAGTTTTGAGTCATTGGACAAGGGGTTAAAAACGGATGGTCCTTCATCAAAGGTTCGTTTATTCTGGAAGAAATTTTCAAAAAAGTGCTCAACTAAAGTGAATTTGCCCCCATTGAATCGTGAAGACAAGAAGACTTCAACCCGTGCTTACCAAGATTCACAATCTACCGGTAGCTCTGGAAAGAGCACCCCAGCAAGGAAGATGCAAGATAACATCCCTGAGGAAACCGATGTCCAAGTTTTCTCACGTTCTTGGAGCCATAGTAGTCATGTATCGGATGTAGATTCTGAAGACAAGTTTTCTGATGAAGGAACATTGGCATTGAACGTACTAATATCCCGGCTGTTTTTTGATGTCAAACAGAACACAGTGGTGAAGACTTTAGTGCGTGAAAGAATCCAGGTCTGTTCCATGAATATGAAAGCTTTCACTAAACCAGGATTTGGTTGCATTTATTTTTACTAACTTCTTTTTTGGTTGAACAGCGGGTGTTGCCCAACATGAGAATTCCCAGCTACATAGGCGAATTAATCTGCTGTGATGTAGACATTGGCAATCTCCCCCCTTATATACACAGTACAAGGATTCTTCCAATGGAGATGAATGGTGTGTGGGCATTCGAACTAGATATTGAATACACTGGTGGTGCAGGACTTGAAGTTGAAACTCGGGTTGATGCCCGCGAGGAAGATCTGCAGAAAGGCATAGCTGAGGGAAAGTTGCAGCCAAATTCTGCTGGGGATGTTCCACCAGATCTCCTTGAAGAGCTTGCAGATTTTGAAAAGCAATTAAGTGTCCCTGGAGGAACTGTTAATGCACAAGATGGTGGAACCAATAAAGCTGGTTAGTACAGTATTTGCTGATTGGTTTATGTATTCATCTAATCTTATTGCTTGGGATCTTGCATAATTCGTAGAAGCATTTTTTATCTATGCAGATGAATCTAAGGGATCAAAAGGTACAAAAGCAGCTCCGAACAATGGATCCAGGTGGAAGTCTATTCTGAAGAACATCGCTGACCAAGTTTCCCAGGTTGATCTTTCTGTTATTTCTAGAAGACAGTTCTCTTTGCTTGTTGCATTCTTGGTTCCCAGTGCTCAAGCTTCACGACCTGGGATCCTGGCGTGATTAATAGGATCTGAAAGCAGAATTAGGAGCACTTTTTTCTTAGATCTTATGGTATCTTAGATTTATCTCTTTTTGTAAAACCGCAGGTTCCAATTACTTTGTCAATAGGGGTGTCTTCGCTTCGGGGGACACTATGTGTGCACATGAAGCCGCCTCCATCTGATCAGCTATGGTTTGGCTTCACAAGCATGCCCGATATTGAATTCAACCTTGTCTCTTCTGTTGGTGAACACAAAATCACAAACAGCCATGTTGCTATGTTCTTGGTCAACCGGTTCAAGGTAAGGTCTTGTAACTCTTTTTTTTCTTAAGGAATAATTAACTAACCACAAGACTCAAAAATATTCTGCAGACAGGGATACGAGAGGTGATGGTGCTCCCCAATTGTGAAAGCATAACCATTCCTGGGATGACAGCTGAAAAGGATGATTGGGTTGAACGCACAGTTGCTCCATTCATGTGGTTGAATCAAGACTCGACCAGTGATCATGAAAGCTTCGAAGCTGCAGAAGCGAAATCTAAACCTGACAAGTCACCAACTTCTGAACAAACGCAGAAAACTGCCAACGTTCCCCAGAAGCCAAGAACTGAGGAAGAACCTGTGTCTGCACCAGCAGCTAATTCCACAGCCCCTATGGTGGAGAGTGACAAATCCTTGGAAGAACTCAAGACTCCTCTGCTGGAAAGCAGCGGAAAGCAAGTTACGATAGCACGAGGGGGCAGTGCTGGAGATATAATTCCCGGTATAGTGCAATCACCGTCGATGTCGACTGTTTCAAGCGAAGAGGATGATTCGAATTCAAAGGGAACGAAAATGGGGACAGCAAAGGCGAGGATGTTTGATTTTAGGAAGAAAGTGGGAGAGAAGTTTGAAGAGAAGAAGCGTCACATGGAGGAAAGAAGTAGACAGATTGTTGAAAAGATGAGAGGACCTTGACACAGAGTTTAAAATAAGGAGAAGAAGTTTTTTTTTTTCTTTTTCAGGTTTTCAGACCAAAAAAAACAACTAGTAGACAGCAAGAAGAAAGTCAATATTAGATTATAGGGATATTGGTACATGTATTCATATGTTTGGTAAAAGGTCATTGCGAAATCTTTCTTTATTCTTATTATTATTACAAACAAAGAGTGGCATCAAAACGAAGTATCTATGCAAGTGATTTCAAACACACAAAGAAAGCATGAACAAAGACCAAAAGCAGTGACACGAGGAAAGTTCCATCTAGTAATCTTCAGGAACTAAGGGCTGGTGTGTGTGATGATGGGTTGGTGGCTCAGTGGGTATGACCATGTACTCATATATAAGGGCGGCTAAAGCACCACCGACGAATGGTCCCACCCAATAGATCCAGTGGTCATGCCACCTCCACCCCACCAACGCTGGACCAAAGGCTCTAGCTGGATTCATCGAAGCACCAGAGAATGGACCACCCACTAAGATGTTTGCCCCAACTATGAGTCCGATTGCAAGCGGCGCTATGATTCCAAGGCTTCCACGTTTTGGATCAATCAAAGTCGAATACACGACGTAGACTAAGCCAAATGTTAAAATGATCTCTAATACAAGTCCGTTAACCGATCCAACACCTGATGCTACTCGGAAACCGACTGGTCTCTGCATGAACACAAACTCTTTTTAAGTCTTTATTCGTTGAAATTGACTACGAGTGGGTTATATCATAACCCTAAAATATTTTCGGCTCCATCTTACTTGAGATATAAGATAACTAAAAACATTGCAACACAAAATACTAGCTTATATATAGTTAAATTAGAGTTACCATGCCGTTTGTGGCGAGCCTTAACAAGAGACAAGCGAGGATGGCTCCAAGAAGCTGAGCGATCCAGTAGTAGATGGCACGGACCACTGAAATTCTCCCTCCAATAAGAGCACCAAAAGTGACTGCAGGGTTTACGTGTCCACCAGAGACATTGATGGCTGCTGAAACAGCAGCGAACAGAGCAAACGCATGAGCCAACGCCACTAAAACCAATCCTCCTGGTGTGTTTGTTCCCACATGAGCGGCGTGGTTCCAATACAACTTATCTGAGAACAAAAAGTCACCACTGATCGAAAGCCATATCACATATGCAAAGACTCAAATATATAGTCAGAGAGGTACGTGTACGAACCAAGAGAGAGGATAGAGCCTTCAGCCGCAAAGACGAAGACAAAAGTGGAGAGGAACTCAGCTAAAGTGGCTCTAATAGAGTCAGGGTGTGTAGCCTCGTCGGCTCTACCAAAACCATACGCCCTACGAGCTGATGTTGCCATTATCGTCAAAACACTCGAAATTAACAACAAAGTGTGAAGAAGAAAGAGAGAGACAGAGAGAGTTTAAAAGAAGCCAAAAGAAGCGAAGTCGAAGTAAAAAGGGACAGATGTGAGACTTGAGTGTCTTAAGCTGGACACGTAGCTTTAAATTGCATGCAATTACTTAACCATAACTTCAATGTTTTTCTTAGAGTTCGTGTTCGTGCTGCTTTCTTATCTTCTCCTGCTGAGTTTTTGGACGAACCTAAAGGTTCGGGATATATATAATACATGTCGTCGTGTACGTGTTTATGTATGTGTTGACTATGCATGCATGTGTGCCAAGTAGATAAACAAGTACGAATGTTCTAGAGTTGGGAAAACAGTGAAATTACACGGTTTTATGGTGAATTAATCTGAGTTTCGATATCATAAAAATGAAACAGTAAATAATCTTCTTCTATAACTTGATCATTTGCTAAATGTGCAACATATTCTGCCGAATCAGTTTTGTTTGTGTTTTTGTCGTTTTAACAGTATTAGTACAAATCACTAAATAAGATAATTATTGTAAAATTAAAACAATCAATTTTTTTTATAATGAAGCAAAGAGGCTACATCCTTTTTTCTTCCGTAGGCTTCTTCTGATTTTGGCGGGTTAACAACTGACAACAAAAACGTTAAACGACAAAATGAAGGTTTACATAACGTTTTCTGCATCGTATATTATCTTTATAAACCAACTGAGAATCTCAAAACTGTAATTTCAATTCGATAATATCGAAGTGACTTCTTCAATCAGGCGTTGTTAGCTCCAGAAGCAGCAGCCTCGGCCGCAGCTTTCTTCTTCTCTCTCTTCTTCTTGTTTTTTAGAGCAATCTTGCTCATCTCTCTGTAGTAACACCAGAGCATCATCAACATAAGCGCAGCGGTTTCTAAGATTATGTATGTATGTATTGCAAGATAAAGACTTACCCTGCTGAGTTTCCTCCGAGCAACTGCAATTGCAAATCATGAAACTATCAGAGACATATTGATGCGTGAAGCCAAATGTTCAATCAAAAACGGTAGTAACGGTGAAGATTCAAGGCCAAAGCCCTCCAAAAGCCCTCCCATTGGAGAATATACTTATGGACTTTTGTCATTTTCGTTTTCCTTTTCAAGTGTGTATCAGAATCATGACTGTGTGGTTAATAATTAGTAATTTCGTATCGACTGGAGATATAGAGAAGTTGTTTTGAGTTACCTCGGCTTGAATAGCAGCTGCCTGCTTAGCATGCGGAGGTCGATATGCAGCCGGTTTTTGTGCGATAGGGTTGGGAGCAATAGGTTTCTTCTGAGCTGATCCTTGTCCTAAAATAAGTAGAAATCGTTTAAGAACATGCATGATAAGTCTACAAAACTTTTTCACAATCAGAGACAGGTATTTAAGTGTTTAAACCAAGAGATTCCAACCTTGCGATTTGCCCTCGCCAAGTTTCAATGATTCAACTGACTTGATAAGTTCGCTGATCTCACCGAACCTGTCCGGAGACTCTGGTTTCCATTCAGCCTGTAGGTAAATAACCATGGCACTTCAGTAAGACAACTTGTAATTAATTTATGCTTTTCAAAGCCGTTTAAGAGACATACCTGATACAGCCTCTCAAACATCTTCTTATAATAACGCTTTCCGTCGTAGTTGAAGATTTTCATCCTTCAGTCAGGACAAAGACAATATAGAACACAACTTTAAACCAAGGAAAATAAGAAAAATACCATCTCTGACAACTTTAAATATAACAGTGGCTGGTTCATACGTTAAAAGTCATGGATTAAGATAGGCGGGAGTTACAAAACAATTGATGCGCAGTATTCATTTTACCACTCGACACTATTCATATAGAAACCAAACTCAATAATATGGCAGGAAGTATTAACATACCCATTGTCAATTTGACGTCTTGGTGCTGTTGAGGCAGTCAAGAAATAACGTCCATCCGGAGACCATTCACTTGTTACAGACCACTCGGCTTTATTACTTCCTAGCTGCTTCTTGTTGACAACATCCCAGAACGCCTGAAATTGAATCATTTAGAGAGGATCGTTTCGACAATAAAATGTGAATTGCTGGCTAGTTGTTACCCGATAAATGAATAATGTGAAGAAGACACGAGATCATTATTTACCATATCACCAGGCAAGTTACCGAATCCAGCCACACATAAAACTGCGGAACATCGATTGAAAGTTACAAAAACATGTATGTACACAAATCCACTATTTAAAAAGCAACAAAAACGATAAGAAAACAGAAACAGGAATGAAGAAGAGAATCATACCTCTCCCTTTTGGGTTCCATCGAAGAGTGTTATAAGGACCTTCACCAAGTTCCATCAAGGGTTTGCAATTCTTGTCAAAGATTGTCACGCAAGCAGGCATAACTGAAGTCACGGTTGAGGAAAAACAATGTTCGAAGAATGCAATGCCAGAAGGAGCATATAGATGCAAAGCAAATAACATCTTAACAAGAACACAAGGATATATTAACATGTCAACTGATAAACATTATTCCTAAATGAACTCTTACAGGTAAGTCTTTATAGCTGATGGAAAAAGGATACATCCATAAACAACTGCAAACTCTGAACCCGAAAAGGACCATTGAACATCGTGAACTGGTCCTTCTTTACCTGTCAAAGCACCAAAGAGTCAGTACCATCAACAATCACGACAGCAGATACATAAAGCTTAAGACTTACGTAATGGAACGAGGCCCTCATGTGTGCCATCAATTGTAAGGTAGTGTAGCTTCGTTTCCCCATAATAACTTTGGTTGGTCTTGTCAACATCTGATTGTACAACCACTAAGAGTCCAGTGGAACCGTGGTTCCAACTAAACTGCACAGAAGAACATCGGAAAAAGCTACGTCGAGCACTTGGCTGACTCTGCAAATCTTTCCCACATCCAAATATCTGGACACTGCCTGGACTCCCCTATACATGTAAGAATTAACATGTCAGAGTTGCTTGTCTACAGGGGAAACAATTATACACATGATGCTCTGCAACTTTCAGAATGAAATATAGACAACTTTTCAAATGAGAAGACAGTAACAGAGTTAGCATATAGAAGGAAAGATGTTTCTTTTACTATTCAAAAGCAGACTGCATTAGCCCAAGCAATGAAAAGCACCTTTGATTCTGGAACAAACACAGCAACATGGGATGCGGGCGTTTTAGAAAGCTCAAATGCAGCAACCCCAGGAGCTCTGATCCGGGATGTTATTCCTTTTGAGAAATCTTTGGGGTCAAAGAATTGGATCTCATTTGTAGCTAGCCGGCACGCGGAAGATTCATCAGGACAGAAGCGAATCGATGGCCTACACAGCAACCACAGAAACACCCGTTATCATAAAACCAGTATAATAAGCACAAAGACTATCTATATCAACACATCATATATGCTCCGAGACCAGCTTACCATGTGGTTTTAGTAATGGATTTTTGGTAATGACTATGTGCTAGATCTTGTGTCTCAATTTTCCAAATGGAGACGTTCTTCTCCTGCGGAGTAGTGGGCTTTTGAAAAGTCTGAAGATAAGTCCCACATGGGGATAGCTCAGCAGCCGTAACATTTGCTATAGTGAACGACCGGACTTCTCTCAAGCTGGTGGAATCATAGATACTGATGATTCCATCTGATTTCATAGCCAAAAACTTGGATCCATCAACACTGAACTTCGTATTGGAGCATGAAACTCGTTCAAGCTTCAGAGTAGGCTGATTATTACTGAATGGAGGGCCATTCCACACAGAGAAACCTTCAGCTTCTCGAACTACAAGAAAAAGTGGCTTCAGAGAAGAGAGGCATTTAAACATAACGCCAAGAATGGAATTGAGTTCCAGAGATATAAACCTAAAATCTCCAACGACGGTGAAGAACTCATTGGTTACTTGAGACACCTGATTAATGCATTGATAGATTGGTTCACTGGTTAGAAGATTATCCCAATTTGCAAATTGAAGTCAACATAAAGGTCTCAGATTTCTACTTAAATCCTCGTCATTAATTACTAGTTAGACAGGACTCGCCAAGGAGGAAACGAAAATCACAAAATTACTTAATTGGATCGAAGAAATGCATTGCGCAACACATTAAAGTAACCAACTTTATATAACAACTTGTCCAAGGTGAAATGGAAGAAACTAAAGGAGACGAAGAAGAAGGGACCTGAATGAAATGAAGCACGCAATAGCGGAGACGATCCGGCAATCGGCGGGGAGAGAAGTCGGTCGCTGTGGTGGCCGGCTTAGCTCTGAACCGAATAATGAGATACCTAACTTTAAAATTTCATCAGCCTTTCGAAAACCTTCTAAACCATCTAGAAGGTTAACGTAATTAATATTTTATTATTTATTACCAAAAACATAGTGCAGTGTAGTTGGCTTTATCGATT
>OVAQ01001283.1:0-19274 GCA_900406345.1 Erysimum cheiri | reverse complement strand
AAAATCAACACAAATCCTTCTCCCACTAACCCCCCCTTAGCTTCAAATACTCTCTTCTCCCATTTTCGTGCCATTCCCAACGAAGCTACGCGAAAAACCACCGCCCAATCGGAGCCACCATGACCACATTTTCGACTCAGAACGAGTCCACTCAGCAAACTCAGAAACCCGTCCAGGTGATCTTCTCTTCTCTTCTTCTACATTCCGTGGGGTCTCTACTGTACAAATAGTTTCTGTCTGTATCAATCAAATGATGAAAAAGGCATGCTTCGATTCTCGCGTTTGGATTTTTGGAAGATTCAATTTGAATCATGTCGTTCGGGCACTGCTTTTGCAACATTGGAAGCTGCTGTTCTGTCAATTTGATGTTTTTCTTTTTGCCTCTCTGCCAAATCATTTCGAATTTTTGTCCGATTTGGATCCCACTTTCTTCATTCTGTACGGCCCCACGGTACCTTTTAACAGTTTACACTATGCTCATCTTTTCAGCTCCATGACACAAAATGGACTTTTGCTTCATTGCCAGTTTTTCGTTAGACTTCAAGAATTGATTCTTCTCGTATCTTCAATTAAACCACTGTATATTAAGTAAACTCAAATTTGCAATTTTGGCTCTAGTATTGAGATATCAGTATCAGTCACAACCTCTGTATCTGTTTCTTTTGTTTCCTTGCTCAGCCAATCCGTATGGCAGACTCTATGGCCAAAAGTGCCCTCCTGTATTTTGAATCAGCTTCTGCTGAACCTTAAGTTTTAATGAAAAATATCTTTCTGACAAAAAAAAAAAAAAATAGCAGTCAGAACCTCTAAAACCGGATCTATTTGCATTCTCGTTCATTTTCTGTAGATAATTTCATCAAATCTTGGTTATCTATAGTCTACACATTACTCATCTCCAATTATAGCTACAACTAAGACTTCTCTGTGTTATTCTAATCAGTTGCGGACTTATTTTGTTAGGTAGCGAGGCGATTAGAGAAGTTCAAGACTACGATTTTCACTCAGATGAGTACATTGGCTGTCAAACACGGTGCAATCAACCTAGGCCAAGGCTTTCCCAATTTCGACGGTCCTGATTTTGTCAAAGAAGCTGCGATCCAAGCCATTAAAGATGGTAAAAACCAGTATGCTCGTGGACACGGCATTCCTGAGCTCAATTCTGCGATAGCAGCACGGTTTCGTGAAGATACAGGTCTTGTTGTTGATCCGGAGAAAGAAGTCACTGTTACGTCTGGTTGCACAGAAGCCATAGCTGCAACTATGTTGGGTTTAATAAACCCTGGAGATGAAGTCATTCTCTTTGCACCGTTCTACGATTCCTATGAAGCAACACTCTCAATGGCTGGTGCTAAGGTAAAAGGAATCACTTTACGCCCACCGGACTTCTCGGTCCCTTTGGAAGAGCTCAAAGCTGCAGTGACTAACAAGACCCGAGCCATCCTCATGAACACTCCGCACAACCCAACCGGGAAGATGTTCACGAGAGAGGAGCTCGAAACCATTGCATCTCTCTGCATTGAAAACGATGTGCTTGTGTTCTCAGATGAAGTATACGATAAGCTTGCTTTTGAAATGGATCACATTTCCATAGCTTCTCTTCCCGGTATGTATGAAAGAACCGTGACCATGAATTCTCTGGGAAAGACTTTCTCTTTAACCGGATGGAAGATCGGCTGGGCGATTGCGCCGCCTCATCTGACCTGGGGAGTTCGACAAGCACACTCTTACCTTACATTCGCCACATCAACACCAGCGCAGTGGGCAGCCATTGCAGCTCTCAAGGCACCAGAGTCTTACTTCAAAGAGCTGAAAAGAGATTACAACGCGAAAAAGGAGACTCTGGTTAAGGGTTTGAAGGAAGTCGGGTTTAAAGTGTTCCCGTCAAGCGGCACTTACTTTGTGGTTGCGGATCACACCCCATTTGGACTGGAGAACGATGTCGCCTTCTGTGAGTATCTTATTGAAGAAGTTGGGGTTGTTGCGATCCCCACAAGCGTCTTTTATCTGAATCCAGAAGAAGGGAAGAATTTGGTTAGGTTTGCGTTCTGTAAGGACGAAGAGACGTTGCGTGGTGCAATTGAGAGGATGAAGCAGAAGCTAAAGAGAAAAGTCTGAAAGTTTTAATTAGAAATACTTTATTTTAATGTTGTTGTGTAACTTGTGTTCGTTCTTCTCCGGTTCTATTTGAGGAGAGACTTTGAATCAGCAATGCAAATTAATAAAGTAAAGTTCACGTTATTAAATGCGATTGAGTAGGCATTGTCGTCGTCTTAATTTTTCTTGGAAAATCCTAAATGAGTAAATTAATAAATTTAAGGTTGAATATTCTCTGAAAGACTGAAATTGATAGTATATTTTACTCTTATATATTCGATGTCGGATTATCTTTTCTAAGCCGAAAGTTAAAAAATGTAATTGAATGCATCAGAAGAACTTAAGACTTTAGATCTCAGTGAAAGCGATGTTAGCTTAATTAATCAAATACTACTAGAAAAACCATTGTTAATCTAATGTCATTAGCTTAAGATTGTACGTTTTCTAACTTTTGAAGAAAAGCTTTCTAAAAATATCATCTTGCAAGATACTGAGATTACTTAACGTTTTCATCATAGATTAATTTGTAAAATTTAAGTAAACATGTAGATATTATAGATGAGTATATTGATTTATCTTGCATTGTAGTATTAATTATTAAATAGTATAATATTGTCCCATGTGAAGATTTTTAAAGTATATACCGGAGGCCTACTAATGCGGAGTGCACCATGCGAGGATGTTTGGTTAATAATATGTTTTTATTCACAATTTGATCCAAACCCGTTTTTTAATGTTTCATCTCTTTATTTGTATTTTTATTTCCGTATCCAGTAATAAATCTCGACCGTGCGATTGGTAGATTACCTACACTTTACAGTTTTCACCAACTATCTCCTTCCCAATATGAATCGTTGATTTTACATACGACTGATTTTAGTCTATGGTTACACTTTTTCTATTAATATAATCAAAAAAAAGTATATACATACCATGAATATAGACTAAAGTTTATAAATAATATTCATTCTACTGAAAGTCCAGATAAACTGTTATATTTTGATTTAGAAAATTCCCCCAAAAGCGGAGATTTTTTCAGCAAATTTTAAAGTTTTAATTATAAAAACGAAACGAAAAGTGTGTTTTTAAAAATAAAATGAAAACGAAAAGTTAGTTTTAAAAATAAAATGAAATTGTGATTTGTGTGTGACCAATAGATGTGTGTGCAGCGGCACGTGCCGGCCTGCAACAGTAAAGCTAAAAAGCGTCCCTCCTAATATTCCCCGTCAAGACCGTGACTTCTTCTTCCCTTACTCAGATCCAACGGCTACCGTTCTTTGCTTTCGTTAATCAACCGTCAGATTTTCATCTAATGGTCAATATTGAATCCGACTCCATTTTTCTTGACTCTTAAAATAATCCCAAACCCGCTTCTAAGCGCTCTCTCTCTCTCGATCTCTCTTAAGCAAAGTGAGCTTCTTCTTCTTCTTCCTTTTAGCTTCGCCGTGAAAAACTCTCCGGTATCGGAAAAATAAAAACGACTAATAGAACAAGATTTTGCTGAAATTGAGAGATCGCTCGTGTTCCTCTCCGTTTGCGATGCTCGGCACAGTGGTGCAGTGGTGGTTAACGTATTTCCGTTTAAGTTTTGGCCGGAAAAATCGAGAAAGAAAGTGGTGATTCACACCACCAAAGGTTTTTGATCTTTGATTTTTGTTCTGTTTTCTCGCCTATTTTCTCCGCGAGATTATTGGAGATGAGCAAAACGAAACTGACGAGGACTCAATCGTCGTTACTCAGATCATCTCCGACGATTCGATCGTCAAGCCTTTCTTCGATCACTGAATGTGACTTCAACGAAATCTCTCACGACCGCCGTGAACAAGAAGATCTAGAAGCCGGTGAGAAAGAGGAAAAACAGAGGAGGAGAAAACCGGTTAAATCATTCGGGTCAAGTAACCGAATTAAACCGGGTCTCGCCTTCACACTCGCTTCTCTCTCTTTCCTCAGTTTCTCATCTTTCTTACTATTCTTTGTTGATGAGATTTTCACGTCGGAGAATCTGTTACTAGGTTTGATTTTCGTCGCCGTTGCTCTCTTCTTCGCATCGAGAAACATGGCGGTTATCAACCGAACCGTAATCGCAATCAAACAGATTCGCGTAGGGTCTCGAATCAAACACAAACCGAAACCGGTTCAATGGTACATCGGAGATTCAAAACCTGAACCGATCAACGAAGAAGAAAAAAATAAACTGGTGGTCAAAGAAGGAGTTCAATTCTTCAGCAATGGAGATTTCTACGAAGGTGAATTCAACAGAGGAAAGTGTAATGGAAGTGGAGTTTACTACTATTTGGTTAATGGAAGATATGAAGGAGATTGGATCAATGGAAGATACGATGGTTATGGAATCGAATGTTGGTCTAAAGGAAGTAAGTATAAAGGACAGTACAAGCAAGGACTGAGACATGGTTATGGAGTTTACTGGTTTTACACGGGAGATTCTTACTCTGGTGAATGGTTCAATGGTCAAAGCCATGGCTTTGGTGTTCAAACTTGTGCTGATGGAAGCTCTTATGTTGGAGAATTCAAATTTGGTGTCAAACATGGACTTGGATCTTACCATTTCAGGTAAGAAACAAAAATACTAGCTTTTATCTCTGTTTTTATTTCTGAGTTCTGATTTATGAAATTTTTGTAGAAATGGAGATAAGTACGCAGGTGAGTATTTTGGAGACAAGATTCATGGATTTGGTGTTTACCATTTCGCTAATGGTCACTATTACGAAGGAGCTTGGCATGAAGGTCGTAAACAAGGCTATGGCATGTATAGATTCAGAACCGGTGATATCAAATCCGGTGAATGGGATGATGGTAATCTTGTAAACCATCTTTCTCCGGAATCCGTCCCGGTTCATCGAGCGGTTCAGGTATTTTATACCAAAAGTATGAAACTTTTTAGTTAGAGAAATAATTAAACGGATTAAAAGATACTTAATGGTTTAGTTAAATTGCAGAGTGCTCGAGAAAGGGCGAAGAAAGGAGTTAATCAGAGACGGGTCGATGAGCAGGTGATACGAGCCGTGGCTGCAGCTAATAAAGCTGCAACGGCTGCGAGAGTTGCAGCGGTGAAAGCTGTTCAGAATCAAATGGATGGTAAAATTTGTGAAAATTAAGCATTGGGAAAAAAAAAAGAAGTGAAAATGACAAGTAAAGATGACATAGAAAAAATGTTTTAGATATTTTTATTTGTTTTTAATGTAGCCCTGGTGAGCTTAAATTATGAGAAGCTTTACTATGGAGGGTTTTTTCTTCTAACTAATGTAGATGTACATAGAAGAAGTAACGTTTTGTTTTTCAGTTTTGTAAAAGAAAATATGTGGATGATTGGATTGATGTTTTGATATTGATCTGAATAACTGACAGATAAATAGATCTTTTCTTTAGTTTGAAACGCTATCCTTAAATCGGAGTTTTTGATTCGTTTCGTACATGACTTGATCTCTTTCTTTTTTCTTAGAAAACTCGGATTATATTATTATTATTGTCAAGAAAAAGAGAGAGGATGAATCAATGGAGAAGATTCTTCGTACCAAGACTTGTCAACATAGGCTATATTGTAGCATATCAAGTAAAAACTATAAATCAATGGATCGGTATGATTATTGGCCTGTAACTGTAAGTGGTCTGACCAAATTCGTTGCCAAAAAATTCAAAACTTCATCGAAACTCTTTTCAATTATGCATGTATTAGGTGAACGCAATAAATATTTCTAGCATTTCAAATTTGTTTGGAACTATAAGAATCACTACTTTAGATAGTTACATGCAGAAACCAATTGTTTAGAGCAGTTTGTTTGATTTTGGTCTCGCAAAATAATTCTCTTGTGTGTCTAGGTTGAATCCTACCAATTACTGATCTCTGTTTTTGGTGTTTGACTATTGTTAACGGTTTAAATTGTAAGAATGTCCGACTTTTTCTAACATATTCTAAAGTTTTATCTAGAAACAACTTATTACGGGTTTATATAGAGCATGATTCTATATTTTCTTAATCTTAATTAATATCCTACATTTTACTAAGCATTCTATATACTTAACCACAGTTAATATTTGCTTACTGATTCATATCAAGGTATGTCTTTAAATATTTAAATTAAAATAGTTTCATTTTTTTGCGTGTGTGGGAAATCGAATAATTGGCACTCTAAGGGAATTATTTGATGTCATGAAGATCATGTGGTAATTTAGCTTACATCAACAGTTTGACTCAAATGTTTGGAGATTCAAACTTTACTCTAACAACTCAACATGCAAAATTCCTCTACGAAAAAAACAGTCGGTTCAATTTCTAGTTCTATAAACAGAAAATGTACTGTCACCTATAAATGAAATTTCAATCGCAATAAATATATTGCTCTATAGCTACGAGTAACAAGCTAGCATTTATTGAAATTATTGATATATATATTTACTCACGACACGTTATTTATTTCTTTGATTGGTGGACAACAGATTAAGGCTGCCATACTATTCAATATACGACATCTATGCACAGCCAATAATTTAGATAATTGCTCGAAAACCACTAATTATTTAGATTTTTGATAATCAGTATTCAATATCCAAAACAATTAAGTAATTTTGCGGACGACAAGAAAATACTTGTTTACGTAGTGTACGTTAGCTAACTTAGCTTAGGATGAGGTGTTTATACTTAGTTCGCAAATTTACATATTTTTTTATATTCAGATATGCTATTTTTTTTGCGTAATGATAAATGAGTTGTTGTGTCATATTTTTATTGTTTTTCTAAGATTCCATCGTTCCATATGACATGCATGTCTATTGCCTCGTTTATTACAAAGTTTATTAAATGCAAAGAGTAGTTTGTTTATTAAACTCAAAAATTGGAGATTGTTAAATGAAATTAATGAAGGGATTGATGAAAGTGCTTGTCCAATGGGGCTCATTGTTTGACCCAAAGCATATTGGTCAAATAGCTTTCCACGCGACACTCCGTATTTTGATTTAGAAATTGCAATCACCCTAGTGTTACATATGGTACAAATTCTTTAACACTTTAACGTAGTAAAATGAGACTATAAATAAAAAAAAAAAATTAAATTTTTTTTTTTTTGAATTATACACAGTTTCCCCAAAAACAAAATTTTTAAAATTACTACACAAATGGGCTCTTATGGGAAGATATTTAACAAAAACAAATGTCTCAACCATATAGATGTTAACAATAAATGAAATTAAATTAATTGTTTTTTTACTGTAAACAGAAAAGAATTGCGCTCGATTAAATTATAAATTTAGCACTTAGCACTATTTTATTATCTACCAAATTCTAAAAGATGAGATACGGTTTTTTCTAAGTCAATTAAAACTAGAATGTTAGTATATCTACCAAATTATAGAATATGAAACCCAAATTATGAATCAAACAGGAGCATACAAATGGTAAACCTCTCGAAACTCATATCCTCTCTTTCTCCTTATATTTGGATCATTGATATTTCAAGTTGGTTGCTACAAAACATGCAAAGTAGACAACATAATTACAAGTTGCATTATTAACACTAAAATTCAAAAATAAAAGCAAACCGACTAACCAGGTGGTCGTATCCTGGTGGTAATAGGCTCACGGCTGTGAGTACCGCCACCCGGGTTCGATTCCTGGCCACATCGAATTTAACCTGGTTTCCGTTTGGTGTATGGGATTAGTGTTTGGGTCTGAAAAGCCTTTGGAAGACTTACGATAATAAAAAAAAAAAACCAAACCGACTTTTCAATATTTTGTATCTCGAGTTTGGCAATTACCACCTTTCTATGGACCGTTTCATTTTTGAATCGGCCCGCTCCTCTCTTCCAGTATATACAATACAGTATAATCAGCAGATATATGTTTTGCCGACATTTATATTTTGTTGCTTACAAGTTTATCAAAGCCTTTCTCCTGCCAATTTGAATATAAGATTTAAGTATCTATACCCTACAGGTTTTTACCAAAAAAAAGAAAAAAAAAAACTATAAGGGCAGGGAAAGCCATCGCCTGATAAATCACATGCTGAATTATGTAGGGGATTATAATATGTAACACGATGTTTTCTATATCATCATATAATTAAATAAAGTAATACTGTCACAAACAATCAAATATAAACGTAAGCAAACATACTATAATTTAATGCTAGTTATAGGAATAGTAAAGCCTTTAAGAAAAGATAAATATAATAATCGTAATTTAAAAGTAAAGTAAAAGTTTAATGTAACAAACAAAAAAAAAGTTAAAAAGACAACAGAGTCTGTTAATCAGACAAAGCACTTATGAACTCACCTTAANTTTTTTTTTTTTTTTTTTTTTTTTCTGTTAACATACTTTAGTAGTTTAGTAGTTTAGTTATCTTGCAAAGCCTCTTTTTCCGAAAGCAAACATATCTGGCCTATAAAAGTTTGTCTTCAAATGTTTGGAACTTGCTCAAAATGATGTTATTATTGTTTATTTATTACATAAAGCATAACCCCTTTTTTTTTCGTAGATCAATATATGTAGAGTACTAATTACAACCATCGATTAACAATAAATGAAATAGAAGGTAGAATTTGAGGTTGTCATGGGCTTCTAATTCAAAACCAATTGACAATGAGTGGATTAGTATAACCCTTTATATATTACTTTATTATTTCTTATATTTTCGATGTGGGACTTTTATCCTTAATACCCTCCCTCACGCTCACACATCTAGGTCTGAAGCATGGACAACGTGGGAATTACATCCACAGGGAGGCCTCACATCGGAGAAGCGGCGGCGGCGGTTGAACAACGGCGGCAGCGGCGTGATTTAGGTCAAATGATGTTATCGCTCTGATATCATGAAATAGAAGGTAGAATTTGGGCTTGTCATGGGCTTCCAACTCAAAACTAATTGGCAATGAGTGGATTGGCCCTAACCCTTTATATATTACTTCATTATTTCTTATATTTCCGATGTGAGACTTTTATCCTTAATACCCTCCCTCACGCTCAGACATCTATGTCTGAAGCGTGGACAACGTGGGAATTACATCCACAGGGAGGCCTCACATTGGAGAAGCGGCGGCGGCGTGATTTAGGTCAAAGGATCTTATCGCTCTGATACCATGAAATAGAAGGTAGAATTTGGGCTTGTCATGGGCTTCCAACTCAAAACCAATTGGCAATGAGTGGATTAACCATAACCCTTTATATATTACTTCATTATTTCTTATATTTCCGATGTGAGACTTTTATCCTTAATACCCTCCCTCACGCTTAGACATCTAGGTCTGAAGCGTGGACAACGTGGGAATTACATCCACAGGGAGGCCTCACATCGGAAAAGCGGCGGCGACGGTTGAACAACGGCGGCGGCAGCGTGATTTAGGTCAAAGGATCTTATCGCTCTGATACCATGAAATAGAAGGTAGAATTTGGGCTTGTTATAAGCTTCCAACTCAAAACCAATTGGTAATGAGTGGATTGCCCCTAACTTTTTATATATTACTTCATTATTTCTTATATTTTCGATGTGGCACTTTTATCCTTAATAATAAATCTACTAAATAATTCTTCTTTTTGCAGTATTGCTGTCTATTCCGTTCAATTTTGATTATTTTCTCTGGATCTACGTTCGAATGATGTTATTGGCTTATTGCTGCTACACGAACGAGAAGATTGCTGAGGAGAAATACATTACAATTGATTTATTTAAAAAGTAATAAAGGGATCAGGTGGATGTAAACTTAAGGCCCAATATGAGAGGCCGAGCCGAATGTATAGAGCCCAACTAGATTAAATCCCTAATGTAAACTAGACAGTATTGGGCAACACGGCACATGTTTTATTGATTCCATGGCTTCTTATCGCTGCCTTTTGATCTAGTAGAAGACATCATCTCCAGGGCTCCAAGTGAATCGCAAACCGCAAACCGATTTGCGGTACGCTCTCTGCAAACAACAAACCGACCAGCAAACAATGGTACGCTCTCTGCAACGACAAGAGATTCATCTACAGTCACTTGGATAAGGTTGAAATCATCAATCCGGTTACCCTAGATCTCTTATGTCTACCAGTTCCACCCGAGTTTAATTGTGTTGCTTTTACTGGTCACATGTCTGCTATTCACTGCGATGGATTATTGATATGCCGATGGACGATGGTCCAGAGGAAGAGTACTATGGTCCAACAAAGTTCAGTTTGGAATCCGGTTTTGGGACAACTCAAATTTGTTGAATCCGGTTCTCACTTTCTAACTGATTTATACGGTTTTGGATACGACAATGTATCCCGCGACTGCTCCGAGATTTTGAAGGTTTTTTTTTTTTTTTTTGAAAAAGGGTATATAGACATAAGGAATTTGACATAAGGAATTTGATTTATACGGTTCTCTCTTTCCTTGTATTTATCTTCCGCCTCTCACAAGAAATAGTTGGAGATTACATGTTTAATACAGTAAGATAACTAAACTACGATACTTAATTATTACAAGTGTAATAAAATCAACTGAAGAAAAATAACACATGAAAAGCCGAAAAAAAAAATAACACATGAAAAAGTCAAAAATTGACAAAAAGGCCTCTTGTTATGTGATCTTCTTAATTAAATTAGTGTGTGTATGTAGTATTTTTTTTTGTCAAAGTGTGTGTATGTATTTAATATATATTTTTAATTTTCTTACATATCTGTCGTTAATTCGTTCCGAGCAACTTAAGGAAACAATAACGACGAATGATAACTGATACATATAAAAGAATGAATTAAATGAAATAATAATGTGAATTCATGAAGTGTCTTATGGACCGTCGGATCAAGTGAAACTCCATAGCTGAATATCCGCATCGTCGTAGAAGTCATCCATCGTCGGCTTCAAGTTAATTGACTGTGGGGAATAATCAAATGGAGCTCCGTTGGCAAAGAACATCTCATTATGATCAAATTCATACCAAGATGGATCCATCAGAGACACGTGGTCGTTGTAGTCCACGAAAGATTCCATCAACGATACCAAATCACAATCATCATCATTATGATGATCATCATCTGGTGGAGAAGATGCAGCTGAAGAAGAAGGAGATGGATGGTGATGGAGTCCATCATGATCATGATCATGATCATCATCCTCGGAGGGAGGGGCAAAAAGGTCAGTAGAGAGGGAGTTAGCGGCTTGAGCAGCGACCTTTTGGATAGATTTGGGGGACAAAAGGGTCTTTTCATCGATGTTCATAAGAAAAGGTGAAGTAGTGGTGATGTTAGGGAAGTTGAGATTGGCTTTAGGCCCCTTAAGACACAATAGAGCGGCGTCGTAAGCCCTAGCAGCTGCTTCTGCGGTCGAGTAAGAACCTAACCAGATTCTTGTCTTTTGATTTGGTGCCCTAATTTCAGTAACCCATGATCCCCAACTTCTCATCCTCACTCCTTTGTACTTCTTTATCTTGTTCTTACAAGATTGATGATGTAGTGTCGACGACGAAGAAGAAGAAGAAGAAGAAGATGTAGAATGAGAGACTGATGATGAGGAAGTAGTAACTTGGATCTTGAGTTCTTGTTTCACCATGATATGTGGTACTGTTGTTATTGATTTGGTTGTTTATGAAGTGTTGGGTACAAGAGAAAAGTATTTTGGATGGCAGATAATGTCAAGGATAGGAGATTATATATAGCATGGATTTGATTTATGGGAATTGAAAGAGGGGGACAATAATGGCTTATTTTATAAATTTAAAATTGGTCAAATGAAATAGTATCGTTTTTGTGTATGAATGTGACGTTTTTGGTGCATGACAGGTGTTTTTTTTATTAGTATTTTTCACCCGCATAATCACAAATGGATATGTCAGATTTTGTTTCTTATGTATAGTAGCTATAATCCTATTTCATAGTACAAATTAATTGATGTAAATAAATAAAAAATATTTAATTGTGGTACCGAAATAGTCAGATAGATCATGGAAACTAATTTTGAGATATGTAAAAAGCTATATATTTTTATAAATTATTTAAAGCATATTTAATTAAGTAGCCAAATAAATAACCAATGCTAAATATTCATAGTTGATTGAATTCTAACCATGACTTAGATCAACAGAGACATTCTCCACCACTTGAACACCGAGTTACTTGAGTAACATTCGAATACCTTGTTTTCTACGTATATATATATGTAATAAACTTGAAAGTAACCATTGGACATAATTTTTAGAATAACATCTAAAATAGAAAAAGAAATCTATCTGATGAGTGTACAGCTAGCTGTACGGAAGCCACTTGATGGGGAAATCGAGGATTAACTTTAATTAATTTTGAGGTTGAGAGTTTTTATATGTAAATGAATTAATGAAGTTTATATTTCGATGACTTATCCCTGTCACTTTCCGGAATTGCAAATTACAGCTGCATTTGATAGTGTCAAATAATCTTACGATCTTTCGAGGAAAGAGACCCTTCAAACCTGCTCATTGGTCTATGTTTTTTTTGTTTTTGTTTTTTTTTTTAACGAGGTAGTTTACATAATGTGTGTTTTCGGACTATTTAACACATTAGCTAAATAATCAACTATGGTCTTGAATGGTTGCACGGTATAGTGCAAACCGGACTGAAGTCGGATTAGTCCGCACTTTTATTACTATTCACAATTATGGACTAGTATGCATTATTTCATACTAAAAACTCCATACTAGTATGCATCACTCCATATTATCATAAATTATGGTGGTCCGCATTTTTTTTTTATTTCATTATGCAAACTCTCTATACCATCTCCATACCAATAGTAAGCTTTGAATGATTGCATTGTCTAGAGCGAACCGAACAATGCATACTACTATTTTGATATGGAGAACTTCGGATTATAGTATGGAGTAAATTGGTCCGACTTTTACTATTGGTATGGAGGTGGTATGGAGGATTTGAAGAGTGAAATAAAAAAGATGCGGATCAACATGATTTATGATAGTACAGAGTGATGCATACTAGTATGAAGTTTTTTAGTTCAAGGTTTAAGCCATACGAATCTCCTCCAATTTAAAGACATACAATTTGAATCAATCCCGCGCGTAGCACGGATTCTCATCTAGTAAAGATAATAAAGAAATAAAAACCAAAAGGGAAGAAAATACATAGGATTCTAATGTGAAGGGACAAGGGGAAGGCAGCTTCGTGAAGTAGCATGTGAAGGTCTCACAAACAAAAATGATAAACTAAAATAAACCTAAACCATTTAAAATAAAGTCCAAATCTCAACATTTAATCAAAATAGTTATGTGTTTGTACTAAAAAATGTTAAGATATTTGATAACTGATATTTTGTGAATATTATAATGTTAATGGAAATGGAAACGCGCAGCCAAATAGTGAAGAGCAATATTGGTGAAGACTGGAGTGAGTGAATCACTTCAAACAACAGCTGTTTCCACTCTGTCTCGCTTCTGCACAAAACCGCGTTTTTCTTATTTTATTTTCGTTTTCGTTAGAAACATTTAATATTTAGTACCATACGTTCTCAACACTTCCTTGACAAAAAAAAAAAAAAAAAACGTTCTCAACACTTCTAACACACACTGAAAACAAATTGTAAACCGAGATATAGGTCGTGTCTTGATAGAGATTGAAGGAATCATGTTTTTTTTTTTTTTTCTTTCTTTTTTTTCCATGTAGATGCAATCACACATGCTTAAGCATACTTTAGTTAACTTTCCCATTGGCCTTTGCTCTTTTAAACATAGCATGAAGTCCGTTTTGTGAACTTTGAGGAGATTCTCCACGTCAAATCTAGCTAAACTATACAACTAAATTTGCCTAATTATTATATTCAAACAATTAAATTTGTATGACTTTTATCTAAATTCTGCTAATTGCAGGTATATATAAGAAATTGTAAGTAACTAATTAGTAGTTCCATGTCGTTGGTGAATCAATGATCGATTCACAATAGTGTTAATTGAGTCTTATATTTGTTGACTCTATGAATACTCGTCCATCGATCAGGTCATACGCTTATCGACATGTATATATATATATTACTTAGTAATTTAGTATATATAAGATGTCTAATTACTGTTTGGTAAAAATAGTTTGGATATATATATCAGATTTATGCTTGTTTAATTTTTTCTATGATTTATTCTCATTGTTTATTTTTATCACCGTTTAGTTTAGTTTGTTGTAAAGCATATAGAGATTTTGTGTAACCTCCCATGTTTTACTATAGAAACTTTCATCAATAGATTAGATTGTAATTAAATCTATTTTAATGAATTTTAAAATCCAAAACCTAACAAATAGATTTACAATCTAATCTATTGATGAAATTTTCTATAATAACTGCATATTTCAAAACTAATTTAGATCTTTCTGCTTAGAAGATTCTCGATACTTAAAAAAAAGAAGTGTTAGATAGCACAATAATATATGTGCATGCATGTGAGAATATGGAGATGTGTAGATAGATACTAAAGCAAGATAATGATTTCAAAAGAAGCATGTGAATTTTGGCAAAAGCCAAAACAAACCTCATATAGAAAACTTTAAGACACGAAAGAGCACATGATCGAAGAGTTGAGAGATGGCATGTTCTTTTTGGGGACAGCCTTGACTTTCTCACAAAGCCTTGAGGGCTTGTGAGACTTGTCTTCGCTTAGACATTTCACACTTTGGTGCTAAGCAAACCCGGCCCTTAAAGGTCAAACAGAGGCGAATTTTGTCAGCTTTCCAGCCCAAAAATATTCCTTTTTTGCATGAAGAAAATAAAGTATCTCGAGGCTTCTTCCATGTTCATTATTATATACGGTTTTGGTAATGAATTCGAAGTTTTAGTTTACCCAAGTCACAAAAAATAAGATTCACCCAAGTCACAAAATTAAAACAAAACAAAATAATCGTTTCCCATACTGGGCAGCTTCACTGGCACCGTACTCCCTCCGTACTTTCCCAACAACCGAACAAAGAGATGGCCTTACCATTACAAATATTATCTTACAATATCTTTAATTACCTCTGAATATATATTTTATATAGAAAGATATGTCCATACACATTTATTTTATTATGGATAAAGAAAACTGGTCCGATGGTACGGCTTCGGCGTGAGAAACTTCGAAGAAGGTGCAAAACTGAGCGTTTATAGGTTGAATACCAAAGGCATAGTACAAATTAATTCATGTAGGGTTAGCTAGATGCAGAATCGAGATTTTTCAATATAGTGAAATTAAATATGTGCGCTGAATAAATAGGTGCTTTTGGAGAAATTTCTAGGAAAGTGAAGATAACGGGGTTTCATCATTATGGGGATGCTCGTAGATAAAGTAGGTTCAACAACCTAAATCCTGTTTCTTTCAAAACTTTGATTGTTCCGTTTGAACAAAATTATCATCTAAATTAATAATTTATACTAAGGAAATTGATAGAATATTACCAATATCGTCTAAAAACTCCAGAAGAAAAAGAAAAGAAATAGAACGGACTAGTATCTACAAAATTAATAAAACGTAGTAATCTTTTTTTAAAGTAAAGTTGGGTTGTCTCTTCACGGACATCCAATAAAAAAAACAAAGTTGGGCTTTCAGAACTAGATGTTCGTATTTTATCTGAGATCCATACTACAACAATGTGGCCTCGTAGGCATGATCAAGATGAAATGTAATGGCATAGCTAAGTGCTATACAAAATTTCTGTGATTTCGTGATTCATATTCATCTATTGTATATCAAGTAGTATTTTGTAGGCTATGTCACACCTCATACCGTACGTGATAAAATTATCTACTTGCAAGATTGTCCTCTGGACAATTTTAAACCGGAATAATCACTAACCAAAGTAATGTTCATGAGGTAAAAAAAGAAAGAAATTAAAAACAAAAGCCAATAATGAGAATGTCTTTGCATTCAAACTAAGAAAACAAGAAAGCAAGAAGCAATGGAGCTGAGAAGCGCAACGAATGAGTAATAGCTCGATGGGCAAGAAGCGAAAGAAATACTCCCGAATGGACCATTAGCTGGGTTCCCCGGGATTGAACTGCTTGAAGGAACCGTAGGTCCTCTGGGTGAAGCCGCGGGTGCAGCTATGATTCCTCCACCAACAACACCATCAGACTCTGGTGAAGGTGAGGGTGAGGGTGAGGGTGAAGGCGAAGGTACATACATCAGTTCCTTTGGAACAGTATCAGGCGGGGCTATAAGCGGTGCTAATTGTTGTGGTCCTGCAAATGTTTTTGCCAATTGCATTTCAGCTAGAGACCAAGATTTCATTCACTGGATTTACTCTTATAGGCCTGAGACAATTATACTTACCAGGACATCGGGGTTGAAGAGACATGGATAACCTGAAAAACAAACCGAGAGAGAGATCGGTTGAATAGGTTGTTAAATTCATTAGCAGGGGAAATACGATAAGGAAAGACTCATTACGTGGTCAAGATAGTGCTGCTAGCGAAACCGTTGTAACTACAAGTAGTAAGTTTACAACCCGAGCTACTTTGCTGCGAAGTGATGTTTCCGAGCATGAAATTGCTGTTTCTACATCGCATACTGGAACAAGAGACATCTAAAGAAGCGGGCTCACAATACATACTGCATCACACCAACGCAAACAATCAGCAAATCAGCCAAATTCTGATGTAACAAAACACAATCGCTTAATACCTGCGGCTTCCAAGTAAACAGCTGCATTGTACACAGTGGCCTGCAGTGAGAGCATAGCTTCCGTTTGGAATGATCAAACCGTAATCCGTAGCGTATTTAGGAAAATTTGAACTACAAGCTGTGAAGTTTTGATACAAATACACAAAACATTCAATATCTGTTATAGTCTGTACTTAATTGGTAAAGTTGTAATCAAAGATTGAAACTTTAGAACTCCTATTGCCTCTGAAGATGATTACATTAACACAATAAAGACGAGAGATTGTGGATCTCACCTAGCAATGGGACAGCGAGGATATCACCAGGATTGATATCAGGAGCTCCCATGGCATTCACGTCTGTTAAATCCGTAACAGTGGTCGAGAATCTCTTTGCGATTCCAGCCATTGTGTCGATTTGTCTCACAACGTAAGATAGATAAAGTGCCGGAAGAGAATCATCGGTTCCATTGAAGCAAGTGCAAGGAAGGGGAATCACAAGTCTTGTACCAACATCGAGAACCGACAAGTCAGTTTCTGAATTCGCCACCTGAATCTGCTCCGGAGAGACCAGACCACCGTAAACAGAGTCAGCGATCGATCCTAGGGTGTCTGAAGTACGAGTCTTGTACTGAGTCGAGAGGGATTTTCTGATTCCATCGACACAGGAGCAAGTGATTGGGATTTTGAGGAAGAGCTTGGCGGGAAGGACATGGTTCTCGACGTCTGGGTAAGAGATATCGATGGAATTAGAGAGGAGCATCGAGATTGGGTCTACTTGGAAGAGAGAAGCGACTTCTGTGACTTTGAGGTCGGCGTAGAGCGTGTAGCCAAGCAATGAGTTACACGTGTCTTTACTGGAGCAAGGCTCTATTGTGGATTTTGCAGTCGCCATTGATGCTAAGCTCGAAGCTAAAATCAGAAACAGAAATAAGGGTTTTTCTGGGTTCCTCATTTCGATTTCCCCCCCTCACCAACAGAAGATATAAAAGGTACTTGCTAGGGTTTTACGAATTTCGAAGCTTTCTAGGGTTTTACACAATCTCTGGAGAAATGTCAGTATAAGTGGAGAGTATAATCCACAGAAGAAGCTTTGAAAGATAGATTCCAGGTGTTCTTTTGGGTGTGGAAGAACTGAGAATCTATCTTCTTCTTCTTCAAAGGAGAGAGAGGAAGAAAGGAAAAGTTAAAATCTTTTTTTTGAAATAATTAGCAGCTGCGTTAGTTGCAGACAAAAAGACAACGGTAGGAGATGACATACTGGTAAATGACGGATTTGCCACTATTTATATCCGTTCGGTTTTACCCCACCGGTTTAAGGTACAACATGGAATAAGTCACCGGTTTAATGGTCAACAAGGATAAGTTGAAAACTGGAACTACCAATTATTTTCAAGGGAAGTAAATTTTTTTTTGAAAATTCATCGAACTTTTAAATATTAAGAAAAGTATTGTCTATTTTCAAAAATTAAATTGTTTAATTTAAATAAAACTTCCTCTGAGTGCGACAAAGAAGGCGATCGTCACTGAAAGCACCGTTTCTATAATTTCCTTCTGGCCGGCGTCGTCTCTGGCATCGACCATACTTTCCCTTCCTTTTTGTTTTGTTTGTAGTTTATTCTCTTCAATTCCAGTTTTATGAAAGGGATCTCGAGACCATTGATCTATATACGATCTATCTTCTCATTTTGGATGGTGATGAAGTTCATGGTCATGTTTACATCGGCGATCAATTACCAGTGCCATATGCAGCCGTTACCAATTTCAAAATCAGAAGATTTAATTCAACGAGGTTTCTCATTCCATGTCATGTCGATTTGTTTAAATCATAATATAATTACTTCTATGAAGTTTGTTTCCAGTGAACTTTTTCATCGGCGTCATCTCCGGTTCTCAATCGATGAAGCTTCTCCAAATTTATGGTTTGGAGATATCATTTGGATATTTGATCCGAAAATCAAGAGACAACTAGTTTTGTTTGAAGAGTTTGGCCTCCGCGATATCTTCCTCATTTTAAGGACACCATCCGGCGATGTTCTTCCTGTCCCGCGATCTTCAAGTTATATGGAAAAGGAAATTATGGTCATTCACCGACAACGATGGATAGAGCGTTACGAAAGACTTCATCAAGAACCAGTTCAGACAACATATCAGTGTATTCTTTTAATCAAAGTGATGCGAAAAACATTTGAGAGTTTCATCTATAAAAAGTTAGCCTTTTACGAGTATATGAAAAAGGGACTTAACAGATTTTATTTGTTGTCTGTAAAACTTCCGTTCGGAAAGCAGGGTTACTTCCACTTTTTCATCAAAATTGTGTTCAATTTCCCCTATTTGTTTCAATGGTTGTATTTGATTGGTTTAATGTATCATATAACACTCTTATGATTTAATATAATTGATTTGGTGGTAAAAAAAAAAAATTGTTTAATATACCTTCCACCAGAGTTGGTTAAGGGTAATCCAGTAAATTATTTCCCTGAATTGAGGCCCACTTCAAAGCCCACTTTCCATTTTTTCTTCCGACCTAAAGCAAAGAATTTATCGGTGGGAGCTGCAGAAAAACAAAGCGTTGTAGAGCCAAACACGACCTTCAAGTTT
>OVAQ01001282.1:0-19280 GCA_900406345.1 Erysimum cheiri | reverse complement strand
ACGACACTAATACAACAACAAACTACAAACGGAAGCTTCAGTTTTTAAACTTTATATTTTTAAAATCTAAGAACGGGCCAACTGTTGCTCCGATAAATATGGCCTAATAAAGAAATATTTTTTAATTTTATATATGTTATTAAATATCAAAAGTAGAACATGACAAAAGATTAGCTTAACCATAATTTTGACCTTGTTCATTTATCTAAAGTTTCCATGGATGCTTACTAAATTAATAAATAACACGTTCTTGATTATTAAATTTTTTGGATATGTAATTAATGGATCTATAAAAATAAATTACTCTAACAAAAAAAAAATCAGAGCGATAAAGAAGATGAATAAAATTTTGTTTTGATAAACTTAGCTACGAATTCTGTTCGTATTGATTCAGAAACAATTTCGAAGTCGTTCACGAATAGTCAGTAAAAGAGAATCAAGACGAATAAACGGTATAAGGTAGACAGTCACTAGTTCTCATAATCAAGTGTCCTAATATTCTAAAATTGCAAGAGGATGGATGCAATCAAACTTCTCTATATTAAAGCAAAAAAATAAGAGGAAGACATTTATTACATAAAATCCATTTAAAGAGAGAATCATAAAAAGAAGGGTTTATAGATAAAGAGAAGAAAAACAAAAGATAGTTGACAATTTTGCACACACAATAAAACTTAAGTAGTGGTGGTAATCGTGTGTCTATCGTTCTATTTATCGAACTCCATATTGATTTATAGAGGATGCATCTTTTTGTTAACTTCGCACATATCTAAAAGTCTAAAACCATGTCCAACAACCAAACTACTAAAATATGAAAGCAAATACATTATTTGAAACACATGAAACTAGCACAATCCTCTTTAGCCTTTATCTACGGATTCTTTTTTTATTACATTAATATTTTTCATAACCAACCAGCTCTAAGCTGAACCCCACCGATCATTGATTTCAACTATGCAAAACTTCGTTAACGTCAGCGTACTACCGTGGCACCGTCTATAACTTACAGTTTCAACCTTCAACAAGCACTAACCACAATCCACATAAATTAGATATTCTAATAAACTCCATAATATCATTGCATATAATATGTGTCTTTTCACACTTAAGCTTCTTTGGTGCGCACTGCACGTACTCTTTAATGACCAAATTACTCTTTATAAGGTCCACCAAATAACAAAAGTATCTCTTTGAGAATGTAAAATGACTAGGGAAGAAAGATATTTTCAAATTTTCAAAGCAAATTTTCTTTTTTGCTTAAAAATAGACTATTCTTTGTATTCTTTCTTTTCAAGTCCAAAAGTCTCTACATTTTCATTCCTCGTTTTCCTGCTTGGTCACTAAGTATCCAATATTTCCATTTGGCTTAAACGTACCATTTTTCTTGAAATCCCCGAATAAATTGACTGGAAACAGTTTAAACATCATTAATCCAGAGAATCTAGACATGGCATTTTTAAAAAATATAGTAACTCAAAAGAGAAAGAGGGCAAAAGAAGTCTGAGATTGATGAAGTAAATGACAGTAAGAGGCACATGTCGAAGATGTCAGCTCCTCGAAAACCCATCTCCATCCATTTCCTTCTTTGCGGCTCTTTTTTTTTCTAATCAATTTCTTGGAATTTTATTCAATTTTCCTACTTAGTGAAAGCTGGATGTTATTTTCTTTTAAGATATTAACCTAAATATTTGAAATAAAATAAACACGGGATATTAATAGAAGTAAACGTAACAAAAATCTAAAACATAATATAGGTAGATTCATTACTCGTGATTTTACGTGTTACTATTTACCGTAAACATGAATTAATTGTTATAAATTTTGATAGTAAATATAAATTATATAATATAAAAGCCATAAGACTATTTATATTTTTCATATAAAGATTTGAATTTGTTTGATGTGAATATTAAAATCATCATTTATAATATAATAAAAAATAGATAATCTATTTTATAGTTATGATGTAAATGACAATATAAGATATATTTTGACTAGTTTCATTCAATTATTATGATTTTAGAAAACTTAATTAAACTTTTACAAAAATGAGATTCCACAGAATTTGTAAAAATGGAGTATAATATTTTAAGCATTTATTAAATTAATTTGCAAATTTCGGTGACCACGTCTACTAGGCTAGTACTGGCTACTGCATTATTTCATCAAATTCTCGAAAAATAAATAGTTGTAGTTGCATTCTTAAAAATCTAATAAAATAAAGTGGACAGTTGGGATATGAAGTCAGGCTTATGTGTCTGAAAGTGATTAGATTTTTTTTGTAGCTTTTCGTTATTTCTTATTTGTATGTAAATAAATATTGAATGGGAAAAGAAGAGGAGAAACATGGCTCCAGCTGTATTCACGTACCCATCCATCTATTTATATTCTTAAAAAATTTGTTTATTCCATATTCTTACCAAAAAAAAACATTGTATTTTGTTATTATACTGTTTCATTTGTTATTGACTTCTATTGCATTATTAGTAGTATCTTTTTTCCACCAAACACTATTAACCTACCTCTACTTCAATAATTCGACTGCGTCAAGTTATTGTTAATAAATTAGTAATTGACAACCCTTTATTCCTCAACATGCTTCGAGGATGAGACTATTATTTTACACTAAAAACTAGGTATAAATAAATATTGAATCATACTATTGAAAATTATACAACAAACGAACAAATATCACTTTGATACGTTGATTTTTTAGTTATACTGTATAATTTAGTTATAACCTTATTTTTTTTTATAATTTATAAACTATTTCAGAATAATACTTTTTAAAATCTATAAAAAAAAACTAAAAATGATGTGATAGAATTTGAGTGGACAATCTTTTAAGCACTATTTTCCATAACATGTTAGTTAGTATACAATTAAAAAACATTTTATTTTAAATAAATAAAATGTAAATTACAATTCAGATTTATTTTCTTGTTAAAGTACTATTTTTCATAGATCTTTTTTTTTTTGTGTCAATTTTCATAATTGATTACTAAATACAATTTTTTTTTACTTACATTAATACATTATCTAAAATTTGATGGATGAACTCATTTAATTTATGTAAAAGTATAAGAAAAAGTATTATAATTTCAGAATTTTTTTGTTGGACTTAAAGAAACTTTATTACTTTACCCCTGATTTTACATAAAATGGTTGAATAAAACACATTATATATTCGGACCAAAGAAAAAAGAAAAAAATAATATATACTTATATATGTAGAGTAGGTTGACGTGAAAAAGGATAAAATGCATTTTTAGGAACAAAAATAGAAAGCCTTTATTTGTGTTTATATTCTCCCCGTCAATTTCGTAGCGCAATATCACAATTTTCTTCGGGTGTAGAATATTTTTACTTACACAGCGAAACGAGAGAGAAAGAGAAAGAAAGTTTCTCTCTTTGGGTTCTGTGAAAACCAAAATCGAAATCGCAAGTTTCATAATCTTAAATCTCCCCTTCTTTCTACGAATTTCATGTTTATGTTCCCTCTCTCCTGATTCTTAACCATTAAACTATTCACATTTTTTTGATAAATTCTTCTCCTTTTGCTTAAGTTGTTTTTGGTTTACGAGAGGAAAGGGTCTAACTTTCTTGGGATCTATCAGATTGTCTTGAAAATAATGCTTACGGGTTTATACAGGTTTGTAGCTAAAATTCCAATTTGTTTTTTTTTTTTTTGGCTCATTTTTGGTAAATCCTAATTTCATAAAGTTTATTGCTTTTTTTTCCGTTGCTATTGTTTCATTAAGCTCTTTTGTAAGTACTTGATTTGATTCTCTATCTTGCTTCTTTGTTTTTACCTTGACTTCAATTGGTTGTCTCTTGTTCTTTAATGATAGCAGTTTATTTTCAGGTTTAGATGTAATGAAGTTTTGTCGTGTGCTGTTTGTTTAATCTTAGTAATTTATTCTCTTAGAGCTTGTAGCTTGAGTTTACTAATTGTAGAATCCATGTGATGGTTGTTCTTACAGATTAGAGCTATGTGGAAAAAGAATAGATATTGAATTTTCTAGCTTAGTGGTGTTGTAATTAAGAAAGCAGTTACCAAAAAAAAGAGGGAAGTATCAATTTCAGTAGGAGTTTATTAAGGATCATTTGAGCATTAGCTATTAGCTTAAGACTGTGTTTTTCTCATATTTCAGTTGTGTTTTGAGTTTCTGTTGATATGGGTTTAAGATGAAACTAACTTTGTTTAATCTCTTTCGTCTAGGTTGATTGATCATACCACCATGTATATGGATCTTCTCTGATCCAATGGGGAAACATTTCTGACATTTTGATGGATCCGCAAGCTTTTATTCGCCTTTCAGTAGGCTCTCTTGCCTTGAGAATTCCAAAGATCCTCTTAGACTCTTCCTCAAGATCTGAGGAGAAGAAGAACTTTTCTTCCCAATGCTCTTGCGAAATAAAACTCCGAGGCTTTCCTGTTCAAACAACATCTGTCCCTTTGATGCCGTCCCTAGATGCAGCTCCTGACCATCACAGCATTTCCACAAGCTTTTATCTTGAAGAATCTGATTTAAGAGCTCTCCTTACCCCTGGATGCTTCTATACTCCTCGTGCTCACTTGGAAATTTTGGTTTTTACGGGTAAAAAGAGTTCGAACTGCGGGGTTGGTGCTAAAAGACAGCAGATTGGGATATTTAAGTTGGAGGTAGGTCCTGAATGGGGAGAAGGAAAACCAGTCATTCTCTTCAATGGCTGGATCAGTCTCGGAAAGAACAAGCGAGATGGTGCTGCAGAGCTTCATTTGAAAGTGAAGCTTGATCCTGATCCTCGATATGTATTCCAGTTCGAGGATGTTACTACTTTGAGCCCTCAGATAGTTCAGCTTCGTGGCTCGGTCAAGCAACCTATCTTCAGTTGCAAATTTAGCCGAGACAGGTGACATTTGATTTCTTCATAGTTGGACAAATCTGTCTCTTTGCGTTGTCCACTTAGTTACTGATTGGCTTTTGATTCATCAGGGTGTCACAGGTAGATCCGTTGAACGGATATTGGTCAAGCTCAGGTGATGGAACCGAGCTTGAGAGTGAGAGGCGTGAGAGAAAAGGCTGGAAGGTGAAGATACATGATCTCTCTGGCTCTGCGGTTGCTGCTGCTTTCATAACAACTCCTTTTGTCCCGTCCACGGGCTGTGATTGGGTCGCCAAGTCCAACCCGGGTGCTTGGCTTGTAGTCCGGCCTGACCCATCTCGACCCAACAGCTGGCAGCCATGGGGAAAGCTCGAAGCTTGGCGGGAACGTGGGATGAGAGACTCTGTGTGTTGCAGATTCCATCTTCTATCAAACGGGGTAGAAGTTGGAGATGTTTTAATGTCTGAAATTCTCATCAGCGCTGAGAAAGGTGGGGAATTTTTAATAGACACGGATAAACAGATGCTAACGGTTGCAGCTACCCCGATTCCAAGCCCGCAGAGTAGCGGAGACTTCTCCGGTTTGGGACAATGTGTATCTGGAGGCGGGTTTGTAATGAGCTCGAGAGTGCAAGGGGAAGGGAAAAGCAGCAAGCCCGTGGTACAATTGGCTATGCGGCATGTAACTTGTGTGGAAGATGCCGCCATTTTCATGGCACTTGCTGCAGCTGTTGATCTCAGCATTCTTGCTTGTAAACCTTTTAGGAGAATGAGCCGGAGAAGGTTCCGGCATTACTCCTGGTGAAGAAAGGAACTCTCTTTTGTGTTTTTTAGTGTACAGTTTTTGAATTGGACTCAAAAGTCATTTTATTAGGAAGAAACTGGCTTAAGATTAAGAAATTTAACTCTTCTCAGAATCAGACCAACTTCATATCAATGGAAGAGTATCCAGTACACGAGGTCGAGAACTAAGTAGATCAAAGTCTTTAAAGCAACTAAACCAGTCAACAGAAATGAAGTTTCTAGTCACATAAACAACAAAAGAAAAAACAAAACTTGGAAAAGAATTAAAAAGCTTAAGTAAACATTGGATTTGCCCTTAAAACCTTTAGTTCTTCTTGTCACCTCCCACTTCAATCTTCTTCTTCTTAGCGGTGGCCTGAGAATACAGGAAGGTACCGAAAATAGCAATGGCTGATCCAAGAGCATTCAGAGGCCTAACAGGATTCCTAAACACCAAAACCGTAGAGACAATCACCACGACTCTCTTCATCGTGTTTCCTACAGAGAAAGTCAATGGACTGATCTCGTCGAGCGCCTGATACGAAGATTGGTTGTACAAATGGTAGAAGACACCAGAGAGCGCAACCCAAAAGTAGAACGTTGATGGTTTCCCAACAGATGCAATGGCTTTATGGTAACCTTGAACCCAATGTGATCCTTCAACGAAAATCGCCACGGGAAACAGATAAAGCAGAGAGAGTATACTAATGCAACCGTATAGATTCAATCCATCAATCTCTTTGAAACTCTGCAAACTTCGTTTCGAGTAAATGTTCCGTAAGACGAAACCAACGTTACTAATCATAGCTCCTGATAATCCACCTAAATTGAATGAGACTTCAGTGACTGCAGCCAAAGAACAACCCATAACGATTGGAAGAATCGATAACCACACAGCTATCGGGTACGAATCTCCGAGTAAAGACGAGAAAATAACAGAGAAGACAGGCTCTGCTGATTTGATAACATGAGTGAAAGAAACAGCGACTTTGGAGAATGAGACACAAGCTGAGATGTGTCCAATAGTGTGGAACAATGCAGGGCCAAGAAGAGCGATGATGAAAGGTTTGGAGATCTTAGGGGAAGGATAAAACTTAAAGGACCATAAGATTAGCATCCAAATAGAACCTGCGAAGAGCTGAAACGAAGCGAGAAGCCATGGATAAGGGAAGACATTGAGTGCCTTCTTGTTGAAGATGTTGAAGACGATGTTCTGAAAATACCAAAGACCAAACACAATCGCTAGCTGAAGACTCTTAGCCTTCTTCTCCTTCTTCTCCTCCGCCTCGCCAAGATCGGATTTTTCGTAATCTCCGTCTGGATTCGGGTCAGATGACCCAGCTGCAGAGATGGATCTAGGTTTACTCGAGAACCCAGGTGAGTATTTCGGGTTCGTGAGTGAAAGGAATGGTTTTGCGGCGCGAATCGGAGAAAGCCCTAGTGGGTATGTGTGATTGAAGGGTTTAGGGTTGGTGACGAGAAGAGCAGAGAGACGGGTCGGTTGTTGCTGGGTCCGGGTCTTGTGGAGGAGACCCGGATTTAAGGAAGGAGATAGACTGAGGGAGATCATAGCTTAAGCAGCAGAGCAAGCACGAACGCAGGAAGAGAGAGAAGAGAGAAGAGATAGCTTTTGGTATCGCTTGTGGGTCGTCGTCGGCTCAGGACCGAACGTCAGAGATCCGTTGGGAAGTACAAAATTTTTTGAAAGCTCTGTTCTTGGACTTTGTGTCTCCTCCGAATATCTGTAGTACCCACCTTTTTTGTTTTTCCAATTATTTTGTTTCTAATAGTATTTGGTAAAATTTACTCATCTTATTTAAAAGAAACATTTTGCAAAATGTCTCGAATTCAAAAACAAATTGACATACATTTGTATATTTAGAATTTTTAATTTGAAAACTTTATATTATAATCTCATATATTTCATTTTCTAAATTTTAATTAAATTTTAAATACTTTTTTTTTTTTTTCACGGCAAATCAATTATATTATATTATAAGAATTTACATGATACATAGAACCATTTAAATACAACCGATGAAACAAATAAAAGAAATTGAACACAATTTCGATAAAGAAGTGGAAGTAACCCTACTTTCCAAACGGAAGCCTTACATGCAACAGAATAAATCTGTTAAGTCCCCTCTTCATACATTTGTAATAGGCTAACATCTTATAGATAAGACTCCTAAATGCTTTCCGCATCACTCTAAATAAAAGAAATTCTGATATGTTGTTTGAAATGGTTCCAAAACATGACTTTTGTAATGTCGTACACATCTTTGCCAGTTAGTAACCATAGTTCCCCCTTGCGTAACACCAATTTGAGTCCTATTGAGGCCAATTCCTTCAAGCGAAAAGGTTCTAATGATTCCAGGATCAAAAACCCAAATGATATCTCCATACAAATAGTGTGGAGAAAATTCATCGGTTAGGAACCGGAGATAACGCCGGTGAAAGAAACCACAGGAAACAAACCTTATACAAGGACAACCATCATGATTCAAAAGAATCGATATATCACGGGACGAGAAACATCGCCAATCGGATGAATCTGTCAAATTCATTGGTGAGATCAGATTGAAATGATAGGCAACCCAAATTGAAGATTGAAACAGAAGCGATAACAACTGATTTGGATTCGCCGGACGAAAAATCTGAATTATCACCGTCACGATGTAGCAAAGAGCATAGATTTCAGATCTTCGATTTACCATTATTTATCACTAAAAACAGGAAATTTGCAGAAAGTAGAGAAAGCAATAACATAAAAGAGGGTGACCGACGCCGACCAAAAACAATGGAGTTTTGTGAGTGGACTTGATCGCAGGAGTCGCTTGGGAGAGAAACTGCTTTTTGCGAAAAACAAATGTTCAAATTTTAAATACTTATTACATTTGTTACGATTATAAAAATATATCGTTTTAATCCTTATTAATCATATACAATCGATAAAAATTAATCTATATAATAATAATAATCCGAAAAAGTACGAACGGTGGTATCTTTTCATTGTAAATCTCTTTTACGGTTGTGTCTTTTTAACGGTTGTGTCTTTTCATTGTAAATTTTTTTTACGGTTGTGTCTTTTTAACGGTGGTGTCTTTTCATTGTAACCTCTTTTACGGTTGTGTCTTTTCATGTTAACGGTTGTGCTTTGTTGTAACTCTATTTTACGGTTACATTTTTTCTTTGTAATCCTATTTTACGGTTGCTTCTTCATTTTAATGGTTGTATCTTTTTAATTATAATAACAATCTGAATAAATACCTTCTACGGTTGTATTTTTTCATCGTAACTTTTCGTAAACAAACTTTTTGGTTTTTTAATCTAAAAAGTTTCTTCTCAGGTTGGGTTTTTTCATCATGACTTTACATAAATAAATATTTTTTAAAAAAATTTTTATATACTATTTTTTCTAACTTTTATAATCTGAAAAATATCTTCAGACTATAACTTTCTGTAAAAAAAACTTTACGGTTGCGTGTTTATAAAAGGTTGTGTTTTTCTAACAATCATACTTTTTTTTTTAACTCTATTTATTTGAGAATAACACTTTCTATAGTTGTGTCTTTTCTTTGTAACTCTTTGTTAAATATATTTTAAATTTTTAATTACTAAACTTTTTTAGAAAGTTGTGTCTTTATTCTGTACTTTCATTTCTCAAATTAGTTTTCTGAAAAACCTGAAGTATAGTTTATAAGACACTTTATACAATCAACGATACAAAATTTGATAATTTTATCTTGCAAGAAATACGTTTTTACTTACATTAATGACGAATATTTATTTAAGGAGATTGTCATAAACAAAGTTCTACCTTGTTACAAATTGTTTTTACTTATTAGAAGAGAAATTTTCAAGTAAGTTTTGTGTAAACACATATATGTTTACTTTAATTAATAAATTAAACACCTTCCATCAAGAGTGATTCCTATGATATTTTATATAATAATAAAAATTTGAAAAATATTTTTTAAAGTTGCGTCTATTTATAGTAACTTTTCATAGAATATATTCTAGATATTTAATTACTAAAATAGTTTTATCTTTAAAAACTCTGTTTTTCTTTTCTATAGTTTATTGTTAATACATTTTTATTTAGAATAATATATTTTTGTCGCAATTCTTTATTTATACAGTTTTGTAACAATATCAATATATGCTCTTAAAGTTACATCTATTTATACTTAAATAGATCACATATTTTAATCATAATATAAATCGATAAAACGAATTTTAGTAGTTTTATGTTAATACATTTTTATTTAGAATAATATATTTTTGTTGCAATTCTTTGTTTATACAATTTTGTAACAATATCAATATATGCTCTTAAAGTTACATCTCCTTATATTTAAATAGAAAATGTTAAAAACGATTACCACCATTTATCTCTTATATGGGCCTTCTTTTTAAAAGTTTGAGAGAAACGAACGAGACGAGACTAGTGTCAGATCTCGAGATTTGAATCGGTGTTGAATCCGTCACCGGAATCAGTGGGGGAGGAAAATGGCGGCGAAGCAGATGGAAGAGATACAGAAGAAGCTAGGGCTGCTTAATTACCCTAGGGCTAATGCTCCTGCTCAATCCCTCCTCTTCGCCGGGATGGAACGTTATGCTCTTCTCGAATGGCTTTTTTTCAAGTAAATCTCTCCCTCTTCCACTTTAGCTTATTCGATCCTCTTCTACCAGAAAAATGCTGGCAAATTCTCTGAATTTTAATATCAATTTTTGAGTTTGATCATAACTTTGAAAGGTTTAGTGTTGATTTGGTTTTCACAGTGGGGAAGTTGACACAGTGTATGATCAGGGTCCAATGTAGAATTGGGTTTCTTTGAATTGTTTGATTAACTTGGAAATTTAGGATTTTTCCCTTCTTTTGCAAAGATTACTTATTGTTCTTCTTTGGCTGAAGGTTATTAGGTGATAAGTCTCCTTTCTCACAGCAAAATCTTCAAGGAGATGCTGGAGTTCGTGATGAAGAAACTGTTCGTATTCAGTGTAAGCGTTTCTTTGATCCTGTTGGCCTGTGGACAAAGTGATAATGCCTAGCTATTATCTTAGACTATAGCGTTTGCTTCCATTGATATGTTGGTTATGCTTATTAGGCTACATGTCTACTAGTTTTGATGTGTAAGTGACTTCTCGTTTTCAGATTTGGCAGAGATCGCAAAGTTTTTGGGGATTACACCAACTGTAGATATAGAAGCCATTCAAGTAAGCTTGTTTTCAATTGTTAGATCATCTTTGTTTATCTACCATTTACTGGAGTTTTTGCGTTTACTGATATTTCTTTAAGTTCCATGACTTGTCAAAGTACAAGCATGGTTAAATCTATCTATGGACTGAATTCTTCTTTTATTTTGTAAATTTCAAATTTCAAGATGTAATAATACTATTATTTTCTTAGGGACATGGAACCTATGAAGATCGGATGGAAATGCTTCGCAATATTGTTGATTTAGTGGAGGCAAGCCTCTTCTCAGATAATCAAGAATGGAGGTTGAGATGACACTTGTATCTAATATCTTTCGCATCTACTTATACTTTGTTTTGTTCTTTGAGCATAACAATGATTTTGCTTATTCTTCAGTATTGATGAGCAGGTTGCCAAAGATATCCAGCTCATAGATGCTATTGCAGAGAGACAGTCTCTGATATTTTCTGAGGAATGCAAACTGTTCCCTGCTGATGTGCAGATACAATCGATATATCCATTGTAAGAACTATTTTTCTTCTTTTATCTCCAATTCATTGCACCTGTTGTCGTTATTGAGTGATTGTGGGTAATGGACTTTTCCAGATGAATTGTAAATGTGAACTTAGTTTTCCAAATCAACATATGAAACTTTGCTACTATGAGTCACAAGGGTTTGAAATGTGTTTTTGGTGTACTTTTTTCAACTTATGCTTCCAGATCTATCTGGTCTCAGAGGTTTCCATTTGAAATAAAGGTTTAAGTTATACTACTACCGTCCGCTTCATGTTTCAGCAGATGTAGTGACATCATGTTCCTTAATCAAAGTTTATTTGCAGACCAGATGTTTCAGAACTGGAGACAAAGCTTTCAGAGCAGGCTAAGATTCTCTCTAATCTTCAACAGAAGGTCGATGACTTGGCAGCAAAGGTGTGTTTTGGTTGCTCCATATTGAAATGTTATGTTTAGATTCTTAACTACGGAACTCATTAGACCAATTTGCTGTGTCATCAGACTCGAAATACTTCACTCAACTTGTTGCCTATCGCATGTTTACCTGTAAACTGAATATACCAATTGTTTAACTTATAACTTCCATATCTCTTCATAAAATGTTATAAGTAGCTTCTGGTTCTGATGTAGCCAAGACTTGAACTTCATAATCTAACTAATACGTATATACAGACTCACTTCCTACTACTCATTGACTTATTGATAGAGGCAACGGTCTTGCTTTTTTAGCAGCTAGATCCAGGTTGTTTTAGTTGAACATGTCTTTTTCTCCTTTCAGCATGCTTACAACCCAGATGAAGAATATACTGAAGTGGAATCTCAACTAAGGGCTCGTTTAGAATCTTTTCTTGAAACTGCTAGGGCTTTCAATACAATCTACACAAAGGTATTTCTTTTCATTCTAACTCATAATTCTCTCTCCCTATCAACCTAGATCAACTGAAAGCAAAATGCTTAGGTTCAGCGTTTTTTATGTAGACATGAAATCTGCTATTTCTCTCTATCATGCTGCTTCCATGTCGCAAATATCTTTTGATCTGACTAGCTTTTCCTGAAACTGAAAAATAAGCCGCTGTATCCTTATCACTATGTTTGGATTTCGCAGGAAATTCGTCCATGGACGCATATGATGGAAGTGCCTCAGCTTCATGGTTTTGGTCCTGCTGCAAACCGTTTACTAGAAGCATACAATATGCTTTTAAAGGTACCCCAATAGTCTCTTTCTATCTTGATATTTTATCGTATCAACTAAATTGAGTAGCTCTCTGTGGATGTAACTTTAGTTGAGAACTGTGTTCAAGAGCCGGATTGAGTCCATATCAGTTATACTTTGATTCTGATAACACGATGAAGTAAAGTAAAATGAGTTGTGTGTTGTTTGGCAACAGTTCCTAGGGAACTTGAAGAACCTAAGAGACTCACATGCAGCACTTTCGATTGGATCCTCTGGAACAGTTGCTGGGGAGCCGTCTTCTGTAACCAGAATTGTATCTGAGTGTGAAGCTGCACTAACTGTTCTCAATCGAGATCTTGGGATCCTCTCGGCTTCTATTGCTCGTGAGCAAGGTGAACGTCTATAACTGTCACAAATTGACCACACTTGAAAACGGGCTGTGTTTGTTGCATCATTCAATCCTAATCCATTTGTTGAGTTGTATTTGTTAGAAAAATGCATTTTAGGGGTGTGTTTTGATCTCAAAACTCTTTTCAGCACTATTTGTGTTCGTGTTGCCAAACTTATCTAACCAAATCCAAATCCAATCTAAAGGTAGATTTTCTCATCGCTTTTTAATAATAAGTTCATGCTTTGATTTGTACAATGGTTTCGTGACTCGATAGATTTCCCAATCATAAATGTAAAGTTCCCATATAAACAACCATGAACGCAAAAAATTGACGTTTGTAACATTCTAAGCCTTATATGGCTGTATACTATCGATCTCAAGATCAAGAGCTGAGCTCAGCTTTTGGCAAAGGTTGTTCAAAGAAAAAAAAAGTCTTCATTGAGAAACTCTTTTTTGATACCATCAAAAGCTGCCTCGAACACCGACTAGGCTTTCCCCGAGTGATGACCTGCAAAAACAGATTGATATATAGATGATTCATGTCGATTAAACTTTGCACATAAGCAATCACTCATATTGTTCTTAACTAGGACCCCTCTTAACTACTGAGAACTACAATGATTGTGAAGTGGTAGTAAAACCAAAGAGAGAGTTGTCGTTTTTAACTTACTTGTACATACAATACTTGTACTCTTGGCTCCTAACCAAATCTTTTTCGCCTTCTTCAAGCTGCTTAACAAAACAAGCCAATAAGATAAAGAAGAGGCACAGTTTACAGAAAACTCATCATCATAATCATCGTTTTACAAGCCTCACCGGATCACTCTCATAAATGAGTTCATAGCAAACCGGAGAAAGACATCGCAGTGCACAATTCTCTCTTGCAATGGAAGAAGATTTGCATTGCCAACCCCATAACCCACTGTTTATTGTTCACAACACATAACACAACAGTGAGCAAACACGAAAAAGAAGACAGGGCCAAGAATTTACTAACTAATGACGAAACTTTGAGTTTGGAGTAACAAGTTTTGCCAAATTATCCTACAATGATTTAAAAATCTTTAAAGATAACCAATGAATCGAGCTTACGGTAATACAGAGAACAATCAAGTTTTGCGAAGTCTCCCCAATTGATTATAATTATGGTGTTCCCTACAACCTAATCTCATCAGTAGAATCAAGAAATTTTCTCAAACAAAAGCATCAAAGAGAGCAATTTCTTTATCTTCCTGATCTCACCTCTCTATATCAGCATAACATTCGCTCTTCTTCTGCCTAATCTCCACATCCTACAAAATTGATATCTCTCGCAAAATCAGCAAAGCATATTCCAACGGAGCTTAGGCGGAGTCGAACACAGAGATATAGGCCGAGACTTACGGAGATGGGGCGAGGGGATTTGGATAAAACACAGGGAACGATGTACAGGGAGAGTATCAGAAGAAGACAAACAATGCTTGAACGAGCTCCCATGGCCTCCTCTCTCTCTCGAGCTGTTTCTTCTCCGATCGCAGTGGCTAATTGCTTCCAGCTTCGATTTGGAAGAAACGGTTTTGACTAATAACCAGCTGCCAAATTCTCTAGAATACCGAACCGGTCTATTCTGGTCTTATCTTATGGTATACATTTATTTGCCCAACCAACAGGTTTACATTGTATCTGTCTGAACTATTTACGAATATATTCGAATTTTCTACCCGATAAAAAATCGACTCAACGAATGATCGTGTCACCGTTAAACCGAGCAATCAGAAAAATGTTCACACTGTGTTGTGAGCTTGTTTGTAATGTATACTATTTGTTACGCATTGTAGACGAATCTTATGGATGATGAAATGTCGACAGACACTGCATAAAACGACAAGTTTAATGCCGTATTAACTCAACCACCTCCTCGATGTGAGTATCAGATTAGATTCTTCAGCCTCCTGTAGTCTTGTTCCTGTATCAAATTATATAAAAATCTTTTTTATTTGAATTCTTCTTATAATAAACATACGGATTTGGTATATATAGAGAATAATTTGTAGTGTTTATTGGGTCTTTTTCTTTATAAGTAAGTAGATTACTTTGTAATAGAAATAAATATAGAATGGTGACTGAGTAACTTTGGACTCAAGCTGAAGCATCAGAATCTTTTTTTTTTTCATACCATCTTTATTCTTTATAGTACTCCTTGGAATTCGTCACCACATGAGTAATAATTATAGATTGATTATGTACGCACTTTCAAGATTCTCTTCTAAGTTACCAATTCCGATTGACCTTGCAAAGTTATCTTGTTACTTACATCACTTTAATTATTTGGTGTGCATGTACACCCGAAGATTGTGTTACATAATAATAGTATAGTATATGTGACATGAAAATTAGCATCTTATAACTAGTAGTATTTTTTTTTTTTGTCATCAACTAGTAGTATACCTGTATATAGTATTGGTATAATTAAGCACGAAAAAATGAAACTTTATATGCAAAACAAGAAGAAGGAACTGTAAAATTCATTAGAGATCGGTAGCACTATTAATTTATTTATATTAAATGCTCGCAAATCTCTTTTTCTTCTTTCATTTATCAGAAGGAAAAAAATGATACCTTATATATCCAACGACCACAGCTACATTAAAAATCTTCAACATTACATTTCAAAATGCTCTCTAAAAATATACAAGGATATTATTACTCTCTTTCTTCTACCCTGATTTTTATTTTCCATATTATTTTGTCGTCATTTTCTATCTATTTTGTTAAAATATGATTAAAATATGAAATGGTGGTTAACAATCCTTCCCAAAGAATTAAAGTCAATCTCGAACCATGATAGAGACACTCACTTATCATTGAATACTAGATTTGGTTAGAAATAAAACTAAATATGTTTGATCCCATCTTTGGGTTGGTTTGAAAATAAAGGGTTTTTTCTCCAAATACAAAATAAGACATACTTTTAGCCATGTGGAACTGGAACTATACTATCAATCATTTATATTAGTTTATATAGATAAACGAGTCAGTGCCTCATACAATCAAAACGAAACTTCACTAGCTAGTTTGAGCGCAAACATCCGATGCTTCAATTGTTACTGTTTGACTGATCAGTCGTAATTCAGTTTGCCGTGACCATAATTATTTTCATATGAGAAAAAGTAGGTATGTTTTGATAGCAAATTATATTTTTTAAAACTTTTAAGTATCATCTGATTATCAGGATCCAAAAAAAAAAAAAAAGTTTCATCGATTAGAAGCTCAGAAAATAGAGCAAAAATGAAGATTACGTACAGTGCCTCGTAGGTTAGGATAGCTATCGAACAACAGACAATATATAACCAAACGATTAAAATATTAAGATATACGCGAATTCTTTGCAGTTCTTTAACAAAGAAAAAAAAAGAATTCTTTGCAGTTTCCAGGTGGCTCATGTTCAAGTCTTGTTTAGGTAGTCGTCTTCACCAACAAATGATATGCTTGAAATGAAAGGTACTTAACCTCTATATATCTACGTAACTTTCACATTACCAAACAATAAATCAGACCTATCATATCTGCTATATACTATTCTCAAATCCCTTTGTCAATGCTTAAAGATATACACACACGACAAATGTATTATCTACTCCTATATAATTTTTTTTTATCAAATGCTCACATTGTTAATTAATTTATTTATCTGGAAAACATGAAAAGAAACAGCCATCTTTGAACCTTTTAGGTCCATGTATATATATTTTTTCTTTGGTTAAAATATTCTAGTTTTATATTGTACACAAAAGATCATTGTATATGTTAATTAGTATACGAGACCAACAGGTTACAGCCAAATCATTTGCTTCACGAAAAGCGAGACCATAGCTAAACATATAATTCAGTTTTTAATTTTATTTAAAGAAAGTTAGTTGTAAAATGATGTTGAACATGTTCAATACTAATGTTAATAAAAATACATATGTTTAAGGGAAAAAAAGGTTAAAAGTGTCGTTTTAGAATTTTTTTTTTCTTTGAATTAGATGTCGTTTTCAAATTTTTTATGCAAAATTTATTACTTTTTAATGTTTTATGACGTCATAAAACATTAAAAAGTAAGAAATTTTGCATAGAAATTTGAAAACGACATCTAATTCAAAAAAAGAAAAATTCTAAAACGACACTTATTAAAAAACGGAGAGAGTAGATTTTTTTGTTTAATCCCTTATTATTTGTCCAAAGATATTAAATAACACACAGAAAAAAAGACACTATTTGTCACAAAGAGCCTAAAGATAAGGAGAGAAAGAAAAAGAGAGTGACACTTCACCTCACCATCTCTGGCTTTCTCTCTTCTTCTTCTTCTTCTTCCTCTCTCTCTCTATCTCTGCTTACAAACAAACACCATTGAAATCAAATGGGTTCAATGTCAAACCCTAATCCATGGTCACCATACGATTCATACAACGATTGCTCTCAAGGAGTCTGCAACATTTACTGTCCTCAATGGTGTTACCTAATCTTCCCTCCTCCTCCTCCTTCTTTCTTCCTCAACGACGACTCAGACGACTCTTCCTCCTCCACTTTCTCTCCTCTCCTCATCGCTCTCATCGGAATCCTAGTTTCCGCCTTCATCCTCGTCACCTACTACACTCTCATCTCAAAATACTGTCATCGCCACCACCAACACTCCTCCGATACCCTTAACGGTAATCGTAACGGTGACGGTTTCTTCTCCTCCACGCAAAGAAACTCGAATACTGCCTCAACTGGAGATGGTCTCAACGAGTCTATGATTAAATCAATTACGGTTTATAAGTACAGAAAGGGAGATGGATTCGTCGATGGTTCGGATTGTTCAGTTTGTTTGAGTGAATTTGAAGAGAACGAGAGCTTGAGATTGTTGCCGAAATGTAATCACGCGTTTCATCTTCCTTGTATTGATACTTGGTTGAAATCTCACTCTAATTGTCCACTTTGCCGCGCTTTCGTCACCGGAATTAATAATCCCACCGCCGCCGACGTCGCTGATTCAGTCGAATCGAGCTCCCTTCATCAAACCGCCACAGAACCCGGTTATCGCAGCGGAGAAATCAATTCGAATGTATCCGGTTACCAACACCAAACCGGTGATTCCGTCGTCGTAATCGAGGATCTGGGAACCGGATCTCGGAATAGTGGCGGCAGTTCGGAATTACAACTAACGGAGGAGCAACGGGAAGCAAAGGATGAAGATCCAACGCCGATTCGGAGATCGGCGTCGTTGGACTCAGGCATAGTGGTTTCGATCGCTGATGTACTGCGAGAGATCGAAGACGAATCCGGCGGCGTAGGAACTTCGCAGCGACGAGAGGAAGGGGAAGAAGATGGACATGGCGACGGGAAGACAACTCAACCAACGGAGGCGGAAACGGCGGCGAATGAGAGAAGTGGAGTTTCAAAATTTCTGGTACGGAGTTTATCGACGGGAAGATTTATCTTCTCGAGGTACGATCGAGCGAGAAATTACCGTTTACCCAACTAAAAATACGTTAATTTGTTTTAAGATATGTTAATGAAACGAAATTTCTCATTGACTGTTTTTCATTACTGTATTTACTGATAAATTATTTTATACAGTTCACTTCACTATTATAGTCATCACTTTTTTGAAGGCTGAGAAAAAGTGATCATTATTTGAAGTAAATTTGTTCCCCTCCTGAATTTATGGAACATCCACCACAAAAGCAGTGTGATTTTTTTTTTTTTTTTCCTTCATTTTTATCAAAAGGAAAACCTTGGAACAAAGTTTAATTCGGGTATATCGAAGTCGGTAAAACTTAAGTGAGGGCAAGTATATATCTGTTTTTTTAGTAATGAATATAAAATATTACTAACAAGAGAGACCTAAAAAGAGGCGGAAATTTGCTCGTGGGTTATTGAACTTATTGAATTTGTTAGCTAGCGACTAGCGAGTATAGCTTTTTGAAAACATTGTAAGAATAGGCTTGTTTTTTCCAATAGGTAGCTTAATGTTGTCATATGGTCGAATAAGGGATGAATGTGAACATGTTGACCGAATTCACATATAATCCAAAAAGAAACATGTTGACAGAAGAAAAATTGGAGATCGAAGAAGAATCTTTAGTACATGGAAAAAAGTGAAGAATGTATCGTCTAAATAATGATCATCGAATGTCGAGTGATGCTTTAAACAACGAGCATTGTGTACGTGTATGGGTCCTTGGGACCTAACTCAAATCAAAATTAACCACTCCTAAATATTATACGAGTTTTTTTTTTTTTCTTTTAAAAATCTTAATGATCTTCTTGGATTATGAATCATGTCTGAAATAATTTATTTCACGCCCGCGCATCTGTGGTCTAGTGGTAGGGGAAGCTTGGGTG
>OVAQ01001281.1:0-10610 GCA_900406345.1 Erysimum cheiri | reverse complement strand
ACTTAATGCGCAGGAAGTCCTCTTGCCAGCTTGTTGCACCGTCTCTTCTCCTTCCCACCTCTCTCTCTCTCTCTCTTGAAATCGGAAGGGAAACAGAGAGAAGAAGAAGGAGCAAACGACGATGTCTTCCGACGACGAAGGAAGAGAGGAATATCTCTTCAAGATTGTGGTTATCGGCGACTCAGCGGTCGGTAAATCGAATCTTTTGTCTCGTTACGCTCGCAACGAGTTCAGCGCGCATTCCAAGGCGACGATCGGCGTTGAGTTTCAGACGCAGAGCATGGAGATTGAAGGCAAAGAGGTTAAGGCTCAGATTTGGGACACTGCTGGCCAGGAGCGGTTCCGTGCCGTCACCTCCGCTTATTACCGTGGCGCCGTCGGCGCACTCGTCGTTTACGACATCACCCGTCGCACCACTTTCGAAAGCGTCGGACGTTGGCTCGATGAGCTTAAGAGTAAGTCTCCATTCTGATTCAAACTATTTTATAGCTTTGACTTCTCCAAGTTTCAAATTGCGATTTGCTATTGGGATGATCGATTAGGGGATTCTTCCTTCTGCTCACTATCTAAATTTAGTAAATTAGTCTCAGGATTCTTGCTCTGTATCTACATCAGACTCTATAGATGTGTAATTCTAATTGCAGTTTTGATAGATAAAAGTTTCCGCTATAACACAACAGAAGATTGTTTGATATAAGACCATTGGCGTACTCAATAGGCGAAAGAATATAGAGATCATCCTGTGTTCAGTGTTTTCCTTCAATCCCTCTTGATTAGAGACAACTTAATTATGAGAGTAATCAATGGTCTTCTTCAATTTGTTCAACTTCTTTTGCTTCTGACTCGCATTATTATTGTTTCATTCGATCACTGTTGATACACTAACCAATTGTGAGGCTTCATTTTACATTTCCTCAACATCGTTCTATATATAAAACTATTGANAATGTGGATTGTGAGGCTTCATTTTACATTTCCTCAACATTGTTCTATATATAAAAAACTATTGAAAGTTTCGGCATCTGTTTATCTTTCTTTTGANTTGTGAGGCTTCATTTTACATTTCCTCAACATCGTTCTATATATAAAACTATTGAAAGTTTCGGCATCTGTTTATCTTTCTTTTGATATCTAAAACTGATTCCTTTGCCAGTCCATTCGGATACAACGGTAGCGAGGATGCTGGTGGGGAACAAGTGTGATTTAGAAAACATAAGAGCAGTGAGCGTGGACGAAGGCAAGGCCCTAGCAGAAGCTGAGGGACTCTTCTTTGTGGAAACATCGGCTCTTGATTCCACCAATGTTAAAACAGCTTTCGAAATGGTGATACTGGATATCTACAATAACGTGAGCCGTAAGCAACTCAACTCAGACACTTATAAAGATGAACTCACAGTGAATCGGGTAAGTCTTGTTAAGGACGATAACAACACTGCCTCCAAACAAAGCTCCGGTTTCTCTTGCTGTTCCACTTGATATACCCAAAAATAATCCTTTTTTTTTATACAATTTTCTTTCTCATTGTAACTTTACATAAATTGTTTATTGTTTTTTCTCTGTCTCATACTCTCATAGAAGAAGAAAAAAAGAAATTCATGAATTGTAATTTATTTGTCTCTTCCTCCTTTTATAATTTTGGAAAAATATTGAAATAATAATCTATTCACAGTACTTGGTATTTTTTTCTTTTCTTTTTAATACTTCCTATTTTAAATAAATTTTGATTGGTTTTGTCATTATTTGGGAAAAGCGAGGGAAAAGAATTCCAAATAGAGAGAAAATAAAAAAAAAAGGAAAAAAGAAGGCTTTTCACAGAGTTTTCTCTGGTTTGTTACAAACGAAGATGAACCAAGCATAATTGTCTTTTTCCTTTTTCTTTTTAATTCCATCATCCTTCAATTTTTTTATTCTCTCATGGTGGCGATGTCATTACCTCCGTTTAACTGCCGTCTTCTCGCGGCGGCGGCGGCCCTCTATCTGATAGGTTTGTTGTGCGTGGGGGCCGACACGAAAGATGCTACTGCTTCGAAAATTCCTGGTTGTACCAATGATTTTCAAATGGTAAGAGATTTTCCCAATTCGAATTCCTAATCATTATTTATAGAATTTCACTTGAAATTTCGTGCGAGGGATTTGGTAAAGTGTTCATCAATAAACCCGAATTGTTCTCTTATCCCCATTTTTTTGTGTCTTTGTCTAACGGAACCTCTTGTATATCTCATTGGTTGGATATATGAAATGCAATCGAATTCTGCAAGTATAGGTTTTGTGGTTTTCTATTTGATGTTAATTTTAATAAGTTAGGTTAAAATCCTTCATTGAAATCGATCTATGGGATTTCATATGGTAGTTGTTCATGAATTATGATAAAATTGATGACTATGATTTAAATCATGTTCCTTTTACCCACAATATAATGTGGTCGATGTACTGACCAATATTGAGGTTTTTCTGTTTCAGTTTATCGTCATCAGTTGTCTTATAAATAGATACATTCACAAAACTTCTGATTATTAATCTCTGTGTCGTTTTTTTAATTGAATATTGAAATATTGTCCAGGTTAAAGTCGAGAATTGGGTTAACGGAGAAAACGGTGAGACTTTTACGGCCATGACTGCTCAGTTTGGAGCCATGCTTCCATCTGATAAAGACAAAGCTGTTAAACTTCCGGTTGCTCTTACCACTCCTTTGGACAGTTGCTCCACTTTAACCTCAAAGGTCTTTGCTTTTTCTTCTCCATCTTTTACTCCATTTGTAGAGTCTTTGCTTTTCAAAGTCGAAACCTCTGTTTTGATTTATGGGATACCAATGCTAGAGAGAAAACTCAAACACGATGGATCATACTGCTGTTTCTTAATGTTGATGGATGTAATTAGTTACGATGTTTTGTTTTTGCAGCTATCTGGTTCTATTGCGTTATCTGTACGTGGCGAATGTACTTTCACAGCTAAGGCTGAAATTGCACAGTCAGGAGGAGCTGCAGCTTTGGTGTTAATCAACGACAAAGAAGGTTTGAGATTTTGTCTTTAATCCCTGATATGTGTCCCCACGCTGCTATTTTCTTGCTTTGCGGTTCTTGTTTTGTTGAGCCTCTGACATCTTTCTCCTATCTTTTCCTTTTTAGAGCTGGATGAGATGGTTTGTAATGAGAAAGATACCTCCTTAAATGTTTCTATACCTGTTTTGATGATTACAACGTCATCTGGAGATGCCCTGAGGAAATCCATTATGCAAAATAAGAAAGGTAAGGTCTAAGCCTTTTACATATTTGTGACGCCAGTATGATCCTCATATCTTTTCTTATTCTACCCACTCAAATTGGCGTATTGGAATTCTTAGACTCACCATTTCTATGATAGTCTAAATTTTTATGTTGTTACTCTTCTTCTGATGGCAATGTGGTTTCCTCTGTGATCTTTGATGCAGTGGAGCTTTTATTGTATGCTCCAAAGAGCCCAATTATGGATTATGCAGTGGTCTTCCTCTGGCTAATGTCTGTTGGAACAGTTTTCATTGCTGCTATATGGTCACATGTCACCAGTCCTAAGAAGAATGATGACCAGTACAGCGAACTATCACCCAAGGTTTATTATACTTTGCATTTGGGGGGTTCTACTTAGACTAAACTTCACTTTTAACATCTGAGCATAGATGAAATCATGAAATTATTTTTTTGTTAGAAGAAGTGACAACAAGATAAAATTCAATCTAGTTAGCTTGTTCTGTCTCTGGTATATCTGCCTCTGCTATCAAGGAAATTACTTGAACATCTATTTGTGTTGTAGTTATATACTAATTCATGTTCTTTTCATAACATCTGAAAATTTTGGCAGAAATCTTCAAATGAGGATGCTACTAAAGGTGATGCTGAAGACGAAACTCTTGATATCAGTGCTAAGGGTGCTGTTATCTTCGTCATATCAGCGTCCACATTCCTCATCTTGCTCTTCTTCTTCATGTCATCGTGGTTTATCTTGATCCTGACCATATTTTTCTGCATTGGTGGTATGCAGGTAATGTTGGCTAATCTTGAGCATATCCTGAGTATAATGGCTCAATAGCTAGAATTATGATCAATGTCTGGCAACAGCTTGATAGTTAACTTATTTTAGCATTATTTCCCCGGTAGAAATACAAAACATGAAAGAGAGGCTCGCTAACCTAAGCAGTGATATGTCAATATATAATTAATATGTTTTCTATCTCAGGGAATGCATAATATTATCACTACACTTATAAAAAGGTACTCTCAGAAACCCAATTAAGTTGTTGAACCATGAAAGAGCTCTATTCCAGCTAGTTAAAAGCTTCATGTAAGGCTTTCTCTTTATTCATGTTTTTATTTCTGCAGGAGATGCAATAAATGCGGCCAGAAGAATGTAAAACTCCCTCTGCTTGGGAATACCTCAATTCTCTCACTCGTGGTTCTGTTATTCTGCTTTGTGGTTGCTGTTGTCTGGTTTGTAAACCGTAAAACTTCGTATGCATGGGCCGGCCAAGATATTTTTGTAAGTCTTTTTTAGCCTGGTATTCTTACAGTTGTCTAAAGCCAAACTATCCCTATGTATTTTGGTTCTTCTTCGATATTCTGCCGTATGTCTAAACTATTGGCTTGATTTACTCAACATTTGTTTTCACTACTTGTTCAAATCCAACTCAAGGTTCTGTTTTGTTTAAGACAGTTATGAGTTGACCACTAATTTAAAGCAATTAGTTTAGCATGCTTTTGGTTCACTATAGTCCTTACTTGGCTTTCTACGCTTGACGTGTCACGTGACAGGGTATTTGCTTGATGATAAATGTCTTGCAAGTGGCTCGGCTACCTAATATCAGGGTAAGTTTTCTATATGTATTTCAGACTATATTTCTTTTGTGATCCCTTTGTATGTGTTCTAATGGGTGTCTCACACTTAGGTTGCTACCATTCTTCTCTGTTGTGCATTTTTCTATGACATCTTTTGGGTATTCCTATCACCACTAATCTTCAAGCAAAGTGTAATGATTGCGGTGAGTTTTCGATATTTCCCTTCATCTATTAAAGTGTGTCTCACAGCTCAATAGTCAAAATTCTGTTTCTGCAAGGAGAAGAATATTTAAGTTTGTTTCTTCAAAAATCCATCATTTTATATTATTCTTATAAACTTAAGCCTCATCAAACCAGAGCATGTTTACCATAAGTGTATTGTAAACTTTCCAGCATGATTTTGTATCGGATAGTTGCTCAAAACAGCCAAAGATTGAGTTTGAGTTGCACATGATGTAATTTCATCACAGTATAGAATGTTTTCAGATCTTGAGAGCTAAGAAGATCGATGATAGGTTAACCTGAATCATGTACAAGTTGGATACTTGGAATCATATAGTCTCCTGTCTGTGTTAATGTATAGGTTGCACGTGGTAGCAAAGACACTGGAGAATCTATTCCCATGCTTTTGAGAATTCCACGGCTTTCTGATCCATGGGGTGGTTACAACATGATCGGTTTCGGAGACATTCTTTTCCCGGGCCTTCTCGTATGCTTTATTTTCAGGTAACCACCTTCTCATATGCTAGCTAATTATCTATTCGCCATCTCGATTTGTTTGTTGACCATCTTTTTTGAACTCTTTTACGTCTCAGATATGACAAGGAAAATAACAAGGGAGCCTTGAGAGGATATTTCCCATGGTTGATGTTTGGCTACGGGCTTGGCCTTTTCTTAACATACTTGGGATTGTATGTTATGAACGGACACGGTCAACCTGCATTGCTGTATCTTGTCCCTTGCACACTCGGTATCTCGTCCATCACAAGAAAAACTCAGAACTTTGCTTACTTAATCCCTCCTATATCCATTTCATTGAAACCCGAAGAAATTAATGCAAGGTTTCTTACGTGTTGTGCGGTTTGCAGGAATCACGGTCATTCTGGGGTTGGTGAGGAAAGAGCTGAGAGACTTGTGGAATTATGGGACTCAACAGCCTTCAGCTTCAGAAGTAAATCCAACTCCAGAAGCATAGATTGCTCCAACTTAACTCAAATCTCTGGAGACTGAAGAAGAAGAAGAAAATTTATTTAAAAAAACAACATTTTTTCTTTCGGAGTAAATGTAAGGAATCAATTCAAGGGAATTTACCCTTTTGTGCATATACACATATTCACCAAATTCTCTGTATCTAAAATCAACAAAGTTTGTATATCCCCGCGCTGTTAATACTGTACAAATACCGAAAAAGGTTGAAGAATGGATTTGGATCAAAGTCAGAACGATGACGTGTTTATTTCAGAATGAATGAATTTGGAGGATAGGTATTTTTTAAAAAAATCAGACAACAAGAGACTATAGAGACTCAACATCAAAACGGTGACGTGTAATAATTCTAAACTGTGGGCCTGTCTTTTACAGATATACATACACTGAGAGTTAAAACTGAGCGAAGCAGCAGATCTGGAAAGAAGAAAGAAGAACTCTTTACTGTTAATTTTAGCCGGCGGGAAACGGATTATTTTGTTGGGGGAAAAAAGCTCTTTACTTTCTCCCCATTCAAAACCGTTCCTCTTTCGCTTAAACCCTAATTCTCCACATCTCTCAAACCCTAACAATTATAATTTCAATTTCAATTTGAGGAGAGAGCCTAAAACTTCTTTACCTAACATCTTCCTCCGAACGATTTCAATGTCGTGTGTCTCAAAACCTTTAGAGGAGGAAGAAGAAGGAGAAGATACCCAAAGCAAAATCGAACTCCACGACCACGTTGATATTCCTGTTCGTTACGCCTCTCTTGAGAGCGTCTACTCCGTTTCCTCTTCTTCCTCTTCATTGTGTTCTATTAGCGCCGCTGCTTCCCACAAGAAGGTCAATGCTCACAAGCTCTCAATGAACGGTACTTCCCAAGGCTACGCTTGTCCCCATGATGTTGAGTTGCGGCCTCATCGCCGACCGGAGATTGTTCACGTCTACTGTCGCCGTAAGAGGAGGAGGAGGCGGCGGCGGGACTCTTTCCTTGAGTTAGCAATTGCTCAGAATCAGGGCACTGAGAGAAAGGATGAGATTGTGAAAATTGAAAGTAAGGAGCTTGATGAAGACAAGGAGGAGAAGAAGAAGAGAAGGAGGATTGGTAATGGAGAGCTGATGAAATTGGGCGTCGATTCCACTGCGTTAAGCGTCTCTACTACCCCTGGTTTAAGGGGATGTCGAATTAAGGCTGTGTGTAGCGAAAATAAGCAAAATGGATCATCCCGGAGTAAGAAGGATACTGTCAAGAATCAGGACAAGGTAGTCCCAGCTTCTGCTACAGCGAAGAAATGGGTCAGGTTAGTATTCACCTCCCATTTATTCTACCGCTTAGGAACTGTGTGATCTTAGAGACAAGTCTTTGGTTGCAATGTATACACTATTCGTTAGTTTGATCTTGTATAATGGGAGAGTTTTGGCTTGGCAGGTTGAGTTATGATGGTGTCGATCCTACAAATTTCATTGGGCTGCAATGCAAGGCAAGCGTTGACCTATAAAGTTATGTGCTTTAGCTATTCCCTTCTCTCTTTATGAAAGGGACCTGTTAACAGTTGACTGTTGTCTAATCTCTAGGTTTTTTGGCCACTGGATGCTGTTTGGTACCCTGGTTCTATCGTTGGATACAATGTAGAGACAAAGCATCACATCGTGAGTTATTTCCGTCTATTTTTTGGAATTTTGGTGACTGTTGAAATATCTAAATGCTTGTTCTTTTCACCACATGAAAAAACTATACTACAGGTTAAATATGGAGATGGAGATGGCGAGGAATTAGCTCTGCATCGTGAAAAGATCAAATTTTTAATTTCTCGTGAAGAGATGGAGTTGCTAAACATGAAATTTGGTACTAATGATGTGGCCGTTGATGGTCAAGATTATGATGAACTGGTTATATTGGCTGCTTCTTTTGAGGAATGCCAAGATTTTGAGCCTAGAGACATCATATGGGCAAAACTAACTGGTGAATACTTTAAACTGAACCGATTTCTGTATTCTTGTACATGTCGTTTCTTAAATTTTTTGTAGAAAAGATTTAAGGCATATAATAATCCCCCCTTTATGGTGTAAGAAACATGATGCTGTTAGGAAGCATTTATTCACCATCTTTCTCTTTAAGGCCTAATTGCTATTAGAATTTTGTGGTGCTTAGTAAGCACGTATTGCCTAGCTTTTAAACATTCTGGTTTCAGAATAAGTTTCTGAAGAAAACTTATTATGCATACTGAGAAACATACTGCTCTGTGTGTTAACTTTTCCGGACAGGTCATGCTATGTGGCCAGCAATTATCGTGGATGAGTCTGTTATTGTGAAGCGGAAAGGTCTAAACAACAAGGTATCTGGAGGAAGATCAGTCCTCGTACAGTTTTTCGGCACCCATGATTTTGCTAGGTTAGCAAATCTTCTTAAAAATTTAGAGATCTTATTATACTATCGAATTGTTGAAATTAATGTTACACACCATAATTTCAAAGTAAAACTTGACTATTTTTCCTTTGGTTATATAGAATACAAGTCAAACAAGCGGTCTCATTTCTTAAAGGGCTTCTCTCACGGTCTCCCCTGAAGTGCAAGCAACCTCGGTTTGAAGAGGCCATGGAGGAAGCAAAAATGCAAGTTTCTCTTTTCACTGGCATTTTACTTTTTTTATTTCCCAATATAGTGAAGTTGTTAACAAACAGGAAATTTCCCTATGTTTATCTGAACAAGAACATGATGCCTGTGTTAAATTGCTGTAACTGACCTCACCCAGGTACCTAAAAGAATATAAGCTTCCAGGAAGGATGGATCAACTTCAAAGATTTGCTGATACTGATTGTTCGGAAAGGACTAATAGTGGAGAAGAGGACAGCTCAAACTCAGGTGATGATTACTCAAAAGATGGAGAAGTCTGGTTGCGACCAACAGAACTTGGGAATTGCTTGCATAGAATAGGAGATCTGCAAATAATTAATCTTGGTAATGTTTGAAACTAATAAGTATGTTGGATCATCCTTGGTTGGAATGGACTCTGCCCATTATGCATAGGCGTATAACACTTGTCTTTTTCTGCCAGGAAGGATCGTGACAGACTCCCAATTTTTCAAGGATAGTAAGCATACTTGGCCGGAAGGGTATACAGCTATAAGAAAATTCATATCACTAAAAGGTCAATTATTTACCAGTTTTTGTGCTATTCTATAATCAGGCATTTTGTCTCATGTATGCTCGATTTCTTGCTTTGACTTTAAGTAGATCCGGATGCATCTGCCATGTATAAGATGGAAGTGCTTAGAGATGCCGAGTCAAAGACTCGCCCTGTTTTCAGAGTGACGACCAACAGCGGTGAGCAGGTTAGGTTTCTAGGTGGATGGCTTGTGTGCATAGTAAGTTTGTTATAGCCATTTGTTACATTGATACTTAATTTTTGGCAGTTCAAAGGGGACACTCCATCTGCCTGCTGGAATAAAATATATAATAGGATAAAAAAGATTCAGAGTGCTTCTGATAGTCCTGATGTTTTGGGTGAACGACTTCATGAATCTGGTGCAGATATGTTTGGCTTCTCCAACCCAGAAGTCGATAAACTTATTCAGGTTTGTCTTCTTGAAACTGAAGCTATTTGTAGTGGTTTTAATTTTGTCTCCTTTTACTATTTCATTCACTGGACTCTCAGGAGTTTTCGCTAGGTTCTTTGTTGTACTCATTTTGGGACCCTGAAAACTTGCCAGTGCTCTGCCTTCTGTTTTGCAGTTAAAACGCATAATTAGGCATCTTTTTATGTTTGGCATGGAAGTTTAGTATTATCAAGCTATATGCATTAAATCTTTCTTCCTTATCACTTTACGAGAGAATTCAAACTCCTTTAGAAAGTAAGGGTGGATCCTGGTCTGCATCATCATCCATAAAGGAACCAAATTTCACAGAAGATTTCACCATTATAATAACTAATCTCTATAAAAAAAAATGTGACTTCTCTTTATGTATGTGGTGTAGATTTCCAATTTCTTACTATGCAATATTCTTCAGCTTCTAGCAATTGCATTTTATACAGTATACGTTGTGTCCTATAATAAGTCTTGGCCTACATGGCAGGGGCTATTACAATCCAGACCACCTTCCAAGGTTTCTCAGCGCAAATATAGTTCGGGAAAGTATCAAGATCATCCTACAGGTTACCGACCTGTACGGGTGGACTGGAAAGATCTTGATAAGTGCAATGTCTGCCACATGGACGAGGTTAACAATGTTTCGTTCTTGATAGAACTTTTTGTATGCTTATCTAATCTTGTATCTTTAATAAGTTAGTTCTGACTTTGCTTTTCTTGTTTGTAGGAATATGAGAACAATCTGTTCCTGCAATGTGATAAATGTAGAATGATGGTATTGCATTCTATGAGTTGGTTATACTATTATGTATCCTTTTAGATCTATAGTGGCTGGGACCTGTTCTTTTTCTAGATGATGCTCAGTTCAAAAGTTTTGATCCTGGACTAGGTCCATACTCGATGCTATGGGCAGCTGGAACCCCGTGATGGCATTCTGTGGTTATGCAACTTGTGTCGTCCTGGCGCTCTTGATATTCCTCCTCGATGCTGTCTTTGTCCTGTAGTAGGTAATTTAACCAAACCCTTTCG
>OVAQ01001280.1:0-19330 GCA_900406345.1 Erysimum cheiri | reverse complement strand
GTTCTCTCCATCTCGACAAATCAATACCACTGCAATAAACAGCATGGGTACAAGTCATGTGATGTTTAAAGCAGAGAAAATCATCTCATGGATGGTATTAACCAATAGATAAAACACAAGAAAGCAACAGAGGGTAAGTAATGGCCAGATATACGAAACAGGAAACTAGGTAAGTCTTCGATGTTGCGAATGGATTATGATCAAGGGTTCCAGATACATGTATTTGTCTCTCTAGAGAAAAACGTAATATGCAGTCATATCATCAAGAATGAATGAGTATGTCTTTCAGATAAAATCCTACAACGCTTCAGAATCAAAGAACTGTACAGCAGAAGTCATTCTTAGTTTCTTACATGTCACTTAATAGCATAGTTTTTGAACCAGTGATTCCCAAAACACGCNAAGATCAATGTTGAATTCTTGTTTGAGAACACCAGCCTGGAAAACATAATTTAATGCTTAATTAGCTTCTTAAAGGAAGAATAGTCGCAGAGAAGGTAATGAGAATTTTGTAAAGACTGAACAACATTATGAGGTTCACCTGGTCCCTTAGCTGGTCAAGTAATGTAGCACCAATTAAGCCCGGTCCTACGATTCCCATAGCTAATGTCGTTCTTGACAAGAAAAACCTCGAGTGCACAGCTCTTAATGCCTTAACGCTATCTTCACGTTTAATAACAACAGTAACATTGTACTCAGAACAACCTTGAGATATAGCACGGACATTAATATTAGCCTGCAAGTGAGATACAAAAACAAGTAAACTACAAGGGAGCAATTTAGCAAAACATAGTATATAAGATGGTCCCCCATCATGCTGGTTACAGTATTGTGTAAAAATCACCTTCGCCAAAGCACTGAAAAGTGTACAACTAACTCCAGGTGTACTAGCCATTTTCTGGCCGACTGCAGCTAAGATGCTACAGTTTGGTATCACCTCGATCTGAGAAAAACAATATGCACTGAATTACATTACGCAGGGAAGACCTGTGTTATCTTCAACAGTAGGTAAAACAGAGATCAGAGAGAGACCTGAGAAAGACGTCCAGCTTGTAAAGCTTCACCAAATCTCGATCGCAGTGCCTCAGAAACAGAGTTTACTTCCTTCTCAGGCACAGCAAAGCACACAGAATGCTCACTGCTAGCCTGAAAAATGAATATATCAATGGTGTAAGCCTCTGCCTCTAAAATGAAGAAAGTTGCTATAATACTAAGGTAAAGTTTGAAATTAAGGCACCTGTGATATCATAATCACATTAGCTCCAACATCTTTTACACAGCCGAAAATGTCACTTGCAGTACCAGGTACACCAGCCATTCCAGTACTGTCAGAATGAATTGGAAGAGAGCAGTCAATATGAGAGGTCTGAATGCAGCTTGTCATTTAAAATAATAGAAATAAAACTCACAAATCAACGGCAAAGGTAGCTTACCCTTCAACATTTATGAGCGCCAAATTATCAATTGTGGCAAACCCTTTGACAGGAGTTGTCAGGTTAAGGTCATAATCATCTTCGGGAGGTTGACAGATTATTGTTCCCGGTGCAGAGAGATTGAAAATATTTCTTATCACAATCGGAATATTATATCGCATCACAGGAATGATGGTGCGAGGATGTAAAACATTTGCTCCAAAATATGACTGCATGAAGTTAAAAGTTTTGATCAAATGTTTGCACTTGGCATGATGAAGCTCCTGAATCTAGAATAACAAGAATGCTAAGTTTACCATTTCCCAGGCCTCTTGATAAGAAAGTTTCTGGAGTATTACTGCCTCGTTAACTGCAGGCAAAATTTCTTGTTATAATTACATCGTAGAATAAAATGGATTAGAGGCAGAAGAACAGGACCGACCTTTACGAGGATCCGCACTGTATACACCATCAACATCTGTCCAGATTGTTACTTGACGAGCCCTCAATAGAGCACCCATAATAGCTGCAGAGAAATCACTCCCATCTCTTTTCAAAGTTGTTGGAATATTTTGTGGAGTGCTAGCAATGAACCCCGTCGCAATAATAATTTTTGATGGATTTAAGGAGAACCACTTATCGAGTCTCATCTCAGATTCACCGAAATCAGGATCAACCTGATTAGAGCCGGTGGGATTAACAATGAGGACGTCTCTAGTATCCATCCACTTGCACTCAAGCCCAGTCTACAGTAAAAAGAAGAGAAAGGTGATAAGTGTACAACCTCACCTCAATTATTTTACATGCAATTATCATAAGCATCATTCAAACCTTTCTGACAACATAAGATAGCATCTGAGCAGACCAAAGTTCCCCATGTCCTGCAACAAAATCTGAAAATGACTCTGACGCATGGCCGGCTGCAAGTGAAAGATATCAGTAATCAGTTCTTCCTCTGAAATTAGACTAAAAGTAATCAAGAAACATAAATACGATTACCATCACGCTACCTATGTATATCGCACGAAGCATTGCTTTAAGATTACTAATATCATTATGCAAATGTGACAAGAAACTAGCGAGATCATCCCCATCGAGAAGGTCACGAGCTGTCAACCAGTGCTTTTCAAGGACAGCTTCCAACGCGGATAGGTAAGAATCATCTCGCGATTGTGCCTTGCGGATTAAGTCATACATCATATCTGTCACCTTCGACATTGCCGAGACAACCACAAGTTTCCTTTCGGAATTATCATTGATTATAACCTCCGCTACATTCCTAATCCTCTGAGAGTTTCCCACACAAGTCCCACCAAACTTATGAACACTCCACATTTCACCTTTAGGAATCTGAACTTGATCCAGAGAGTTCTCGGTCGATACACCTGAAACCGCAACCAAATTGAGCAAAACAATTAGACTCCAATTCCAACATTCATAATCAGAAAAAAGCTCACATAACCAGATAAAACCAAACCACTAACCAGTAGTTGCTGTAGCTGAAAGATGAAAATCCGGAAGTTCACATCGAATTAAACCGCCACCGCAACCAATCGTCCGCCGAAACCTGGGCAAAACAAGCCGCCGCCGGAGACAAGGCGGTTTCGGGACACGTACAATGCATTGCGGCGAAAAACATCCCAATCTAATCGGATTACTACTCGGTGGAGAAATAGTAAATGACGGCTTCAGAGTCGCCATTGCTTATAGCATATACCTGCTACCAAATCACAGAGTGAATCGATCGAAACCTTAAATAACAACGAATCAATCGTCAGACATTACACTGAGAACAACTAATTCAGCTGCGAAAACCCTAAATTTGAATTCAGTGAAGAAAATATTCATAGCGAAGAGAAGAAAACTAACAAGGATGATTTTCCGGTGACGCGTCGGCGAATAAAGGTGTACGGCTACGAGCGAATTAAAGTCAAAAGGTTTAAGACGAGTCCACGTTCCCTGAGTGTGAAGAATCTCTAAAGAACGGCTTCGCGATTTTGTCTATCAACAACAATAAATTGCCACGTGTCTATCTGTTTACGACGTCTCAAGTACAAACGTCTTTTGTCTTTATACTGTTTTCATTAAAGGCCTTGTTGGCCCATTTTATGGCCATTTTGGGCTTACATAAGATACCCTATTTATGTTTGTCGATCAAAATTGGGTTGTTGTTTATTTTATAAATAGGCTTGTTATAAATTTAACTGTGAGTCGAGCCCTTGCTAAACAGGCTTATCGTGGTAAAGAATCCGGACAGAAGCTTGAGACACGAGTGACCTGCACAAAGCTAAATAAAAGTTAGTTCTTATATATGGTCTTATATACTATTAAGTATTAATTGGGTTATATCTTATATCATTTTTTGTAAATAAATGGGTATAGTCATTTAGAAAATAAGATATTCTAAAAATATTTATATGTTTTTTTTTTTTTTTTTTATGATTTTCAAAGCCTGATCTGACAGGTGTGTAAGACATATTAAAATGTGAACCTGTCAAGATATCCAAATTTTATTTCATTAACAAATCATCAAAGTATTACTAAACTAGTAAAACCAGGAAATATGCCGACCTATTTTCTAACTCGTTAAGCATATTAGCCGGAAAAAATATTCGACTGATATGATCATGTCTATGCATCGTATATGAAATGTTGACAGGATAAATATCTTCTTTTGTCATCAATAAGTATGTTTACTTTAATTAGAACAAAAGATATCTAATTTAACGCATTAAGCATATAGTAATGTAAGTGGTGTTAGTTAATTTAATAACTCAACTGCCAATCGATAATGCTTGTTTTCTGTCACGATCCATTGGTTCTCGTGAATGACCCCCACATGAACCAACATGGATGATGATTATACAACTCGATGCTCTGTTATTCTTTTTTTTTTCTCTTTTTTTTTTTGTTGACAACGCTCTTTTGTTTTTTGATAAAGATTTAAGTTTATGAATGGTTGTTAATTACTTGTGACTTTGGTTTTAGAAGACAAACGCTCTTTTATTTTTTATACGTTTTAATTCATATATATATATATATATATATACATATTACTAAAACTTACTTTTATCTCGATAAATGTAAATATAGAATTATAATTTTACAAGTAATTATTCTCCAGTCTTCAGTGTATGAGATTTCGAAAACAGAGAAACTTAAGACTTCACATCACATGATCAGCGCCAGCAACTCAAGTGATTCTAGATATACGACAAACGGTTCGCAGTAAGTTTTCAAGTCTAGATCGACAGACAAACAACTCAACAGCGGCAACCTCACTGCATGCATGTAGGAGAAACCTATATAGCTTTTTTTGCGTGAGTTATAGCTTTTTGTTTAATTTTTTGTATGATTTGTTACAAAGAATATAGTTTTTTATAATACTAGGTGGTATATATATTTTACTTTAACCCTTTACAGAAAAAAACGAATATATCAATTTCAAATAGACTATATAAAATTAAATATCTTACGTGAAATCATAAGATTCAATCATGTTTTAGAATTATTTTTCATAGTTTCTCTCAACACGTTCTATAATAAATTGATATTGGTTAATTAATTATTTCACAGTTGATCTCATAGTAAATAAAGAGATTTGATAATGAGACAATTGCAGAATTGCTAGTATTTGGTAAACCAGTTTGCTATACAGTTATAACGTGTAAATGTATGCATGCATATCGAGGAATGATACAATAATAGACTCTCTTTTTTAATATCGTGTACAGTAGTAATAGTCTCATCAACATATCGGTTTGGATGATTCATACTGATATTGACATTTAACTAAAATTATCCAGATAACATTTTCCTTTGATTGGTTTTTTAGTTATCATAGCCGCCTAAGATTAGAATCTTCGGGCTGCTTAAAGATATTGGACACATTTTATTACTCCTTTTGGGGTATAAGTAAATATTTAATATCCCTATAATTCTATACATTATATAGGTTTGGTTGGGATTGAACTATTTGTGTGGGGGGGAGCCATTAGCAATTTAGCATTAGCTCAGTTGGGTCGCCTACGGCTAATATCGATTTCGTGTTCGTGTGAATTTGAATTTTAATATTGTGTGATGTGAATAAATCGTAAACATTATGTTGGATGCAACCACAAAAATAAAATAAAAAAGAATAGAGTAATAATTCGAGTTTTAGCCCGTTAGGCATCAGTAAGAACATAATACTTCATGTGTTCTAAAGAATATAAAATATTAAAAGTTGTGAATAGTGATAGAACAGTTGTAACTTATCCTGCAAACTGTTTTTTCTGAAGAACAGTTTTTATAATTTTAAGAACAGTTGTACCCACTATTCAACATTTTTATTATTTTTTATTATTTTAAAACTTTAAAAACACCTTTAAATGATATGCCCTTACCAATGCCCTTAACAAATAGTTTAATTGTTTGAATATTTAGCATTTATTAGTTTACAAGAAAACATGAATTGGTCCGCAGAAGCATAGAAACAATCAAAAGCCAAAAATAAACAGAAGACCCTCGTAGAACGTCTAATCAAGTTAATTTGTCCTTATCTTCTATATATATTAACCTTTTGATTTGTCCCTTCGGGGACATCCGATAAAAAAAAAAAAAAAAACCTTTTGATTTAATAGTACACAGATATATAAAAGCCCAAAATTTTGTCATATCAAACGTACTAAACTTTAGGGAAAAACAAAACATTATTGAAAATTTATTTGGACCCCCTCCTATGACATTTGTGGTTGAGCATTATTATTATTGTTGACAAATCTCGTAATATTAATGGCTATATATGGTACATGTGTTGTATATCGTATAGTCACACTCACATATAATCATGTATTGACTATTATTGTATATAGTTTATTTCCCTTCTGCTCATACTTAACATATGGTCTTCTTGATATCTCAATAATAAGAGCATTTTATTAGGAAATGGAACCAATTTAGGACAGCATTATTGTAGACACGACTAGCTCAAAAAGAAAATAGACTATGCAGGTATATAGTCTGGCGTGTTAGAACATCCATAATGGTGCATGTGGGAGTGTGAGTGTAAGTGGTGATTTATTAATAAAATGATGTTAGAGGTTAAGTTTAGAAACAAGTTTATAAAAGATGATTATTGGTAAAATCATTTTCTAAGTAATAATTTAATAATATAATTAAGTAATTCATAAAACATTTTTTAAAAATTAAAAATAACTCTTAAATTGAAAACATAAAAAACTTATACTAAAATTGGGAAGGAAATAAAAACAAACATAAAACATTACGAAATTATTAAGAAACAAAAAAAAACATTAAAATATAAATGATCCAATTCTTTTGTTCTTTCCATATTTCTTCTTTTTGTATGTTGTAAAAGTGCAACTGTGAATTGAATTGGATTTGTGGTTGTACTAAAGAGAGTTTGACACAGTCTTTGGTTGGTTTCAGAAGTGTTGTATTGAAATCAGTTGAGACAAGGAACAATGAACATGGTTTTAGAGACAAGCAAGAATCTTGCCATAGTTTACATGGTTCTTCCTTTATCAGAAACTCTCAATACTAAAATCAGTCTTACAAACAATTTATGTGTGTTTATACGCTTATCAAGCTAAGTCATCGCATTAGATATCATTAGCAGCAAGTACCTCTCCAATGTGGTCCTTGTTGTCTTGAAACTGAATCATTTTCATGTCATCTTCTAACCGAGATTCCCAGCTCATGAGTTGAGATTCATCCTCTTCGGTTTCTACTACTCTTGAGCCAAGAACTAATACAGGACTAGAGAGCTTGTTCAAGAGCCTTTGGAACTAATACAGGACGAAATTCAAAATTCCAGATCATAATCGAATCAGAATCAAGTCACGGCGGCGAAAGAAGAAGGAGAAACCTATATTTCTGCTGACCGCGAACACGAATCTCAGCTTGGAACTTGGATTTACAAGTATCAAGAGGATACAAAATGGTAGTGCTGAGAAGATATCCAATAGCTCCAGATGTGGCTTCGGAGATAGATTCCAAATCCAAATCAACACCCATATCTTCTTCTTCTTCTTCCTCACAAAATCGGCTGAAGAGATAAATGGTTATGGGATCATAGTAATGAATTGATACGTAGTAGTCGAAATAAGCAAGCTTTGACTTTTAAGAATTCAAATAACTAAAAAAAAAGAGATATTTATCTTAATCTAATGACTCAAATAAACAAAAAAAAAAACAGACTCCGAGTCTTACAAATTCGATCTCAATAGAAGCTGAATCTTAATTTTATTCTTTGGACAAACAATTGAGACCTCGTTTGGAAGAGAAGATGAAGGTTTAAAGTGGAGATCTGACCTTGGTTTCGACAAACAAGGCACATAGAAGAAGAGGGTTTCGACGGAGCAGCAACAAGCTTTCGCGACGAACAGGCAAGGGAGAAGAAGGGTCGCTTATGTCGCCCAAATCAAACTTCAAACGCACAAGCAACAGATTAGATCGAAAACGGAGACACGATTTTGAAGTGGAATTTGAGTTTCAGCATCAAATCGAAGGAGAAGATCAAATCGCCATTGAAGAGAGAAAAGAGAGAAACCAGCCCCAAATCGTTTTCTATTTTCCCACAAATAAAATTAATTCACCAATTAGAAAAATTCTCAACCAACCAGACAATACCACGTCACTGTTACACCCGAATGTAACTTAACACCCGTGTTTCGGGTCTAACACAACTTTTTCAATATTTCTTTTTATTATAATCCTTACACCCGGTCATAAAGTTCTCCATTGCGTATGGTCTTAGAATTGAATCTCAATTTAAAATTTAAGGAAGAATATACATATATATATATATAGCATTACTATTTTTTACCCAAAAAGAAAAGCATTACTATTTATATATATAACGAAAATGATATTAGTTTAAAAATTGTAGCTAAAATACCGTTCACATCGTAATTGTAGACTTAAAGTTCCATCTTATAAGACGATTATTGTTTAACTTGTAATAACACAGCAAATACAAAAATTAAACATATGTGATCACCCAAAATATTATAAAGATATTTGAGCTAAATCATTTTACTTTAATTTTAGTTTTTATAATTTAGAATACATTAAATAAAGAAGAAGAATACACTAATATATCACACAAATAATATAAAAAAAAATACCCTAACTTTTTTTTTTTTGTTAACATTTGGGCCACAATTGGCCGGCCCATTAGCCTAATTTCTACAAATTATAGGGTCGGGGACTCGATCCCTGGTGTGATGGTGTCTGTCTTCTGTGAACTTGCTATTAGACCAAGATCACTTCACAATACCCTAACTTTTTGTCTAATCCTTTTGTAAATTTCTAGAAATGGTTCCCAAATCAAGGAAATTTTATCAGAGTTTAAAGATTTTCTAAATATTTTGTGAAACTATAGAGAAAAGGAAACAAACAAAATGTGATATGTTCATAATGACTAATGACTCTTAAATCAGCACTAGTTTGTTAACATCACAGCAACAAAAATTATTATATTGATGCTATTTTCTAATTTTCTGATTATAATTTTTTTTTCTTAAGTTTGAAAACCGGAATTTATAATCTCCTGGTTTGCTAGCATCACTGATGTGTCATCAATTACGTTGAAATCTCCATATTGTTTGTTATTGACAAAGAAAAACCAAAACTTAAAAAACAAAAAAAATGACTACACACTTTTTTTTCTCAGAAAATATAGCATTCTAATATACTAAAAATACTAGTATATTTGGAAACGAATTATGTAAATTTCAAAATAGCCTTAACATAATATCTTCTATCATTTCTGAAAATCATCTCTAAAATTACTTATAACTAACCGGGCCTTGTGGCCTAGTGGTAAAGGAGTCACAAATGTGACTTCCGCCACCGGGGTTCGAGGCACGGCCACTGCGGTATTCACATACGGACTGCAGCGTTCCAGGAGCCGACACGTGGAGTGCAATTTGACCGCTCACGTGGCTAGTATGAGCGAACCGACTCTGTCGGCGAGCGTTAGGAAACCTGGGTTATCAAAAAAAAAAAAAATTACTTATAACTTGATTTAGATGAAAAATATAATATAACCAAATACATTAATATTCATTCATGTTCAACAATATTTTTGAAGTTATATGTCTTACGAGTTACTCCGAATTACGATAATTATACGAGTCACACTATTTAGAAAACTCATGTATACACGCGTATATATTATATAGAATGTATATGTAATTAACGTGTCCGGTTATCCTTATATTAATAATTTAATCATGCAAAATTTAAAGTATATGTCGATCACAACATTATTATTGTAATGTGAACCAAGTTATAATGCACCGTTGGACATAAATTTAAGGCATATTGAGTTCAAAGATTAGCACGGTAGTCGATGTCTGTCCAAATCATGACATCGTAAATCATAAGTATATACTTACTACTTCATTCTTTGTTTTATATGAAATTCATTCTTTGTTTTATATGAAATATAAAGAGTAAAGATATTTGATAAAGAGTGTGATTAGATCTGATCGATGTCGTGGTCAAAACTTAATCGGCGGGATTGGTGGGGAGAAAAAGAAATTATGTAGTGCATTTACATGATTCGATTTTAGATAGGTGGCGATGATGATAATCGTGATGATGAGTAATGACTATAAATCTAACCTAATTCGATTTTCTTTATAATAATTACTCTTTCGTTTTCTAACCATTTTTTATTAATCAACTACTTACGTTTCTAATCTTTATTTTTATTGCATACAGAGTACATGTACTTATCAATTTTTGCCCGTAATCTATCCCTTTTTTACCTTTTTATTTTCAAATATTATTTTTCGTGCTTTAACTGGTGAGTTTTTTGTGACCGTGGTCGACGCTTTTGTTTGGAAATAATTGCATAGATTAATTTATGATCGTACGAAAGACGCATATGTAGTCCATTACTCTCATTTAGACATCGATCGTACATTTGCAAATAAAATAAAATAAATTACTTTATAAAAGCAAAGAGAACAAGAACTTGTTCCAAAGTAAATTTTTCTTCTCACGTTTGGAAAAGTAAATTTTAAAGGCGAATATTGGACCAACAATTATTCTAAGTAAAACAATCACATTTTAAAACATCAATACAAATGTGAATATTAAGATACATGTACTGAATTGTGGAGACTCTTTTATATATTGGTTAGAAGTTAGAACTATTTGATCTGACTTTTATCGTTATGCATGGGATCATAATATTATAAACTAAAACTAAACGGGATGGAGAGAATACTAAACGGACAAAGCTTCAGAAATATGAAATTAATTTTATATTTTGTTGAACCAAAATTAATAATTAGTGTTAATCAACACCGGAGGTAATTTTGGAATTTGAGTCGATTCCTAACTATAGAGTAGGAAATTATACCAAAATCCGAATATTGGAAAGTAAAAAACCAGATTAGATTACTCCCAATAGAATACTACGTTTGTGCACTTTGTTATTATTAATTGGTTTACTTTTATCTCACTTTTTCTTTTCTGTCCCAATGACTTAAGCTAACATGAAGGAAGGTTAAAAGGAAAAAGATGCTGAGAAATGAGAATATAATTGCCATTATCCCTTACTCTATACTTTTTAAAAAAATTATGAAATTATTTAAAGGAAATATAAAGATCACTTGAAAATCAGGTTAAAAGGCAAAGCGACTTTTCTTTTTTTGCTTTCTATACAAGTGTAGTCCACCATTTTTGAATCCTTTTGTGACCTTTTTGCGATGCTTCCCACCTTTCGTAGCTTAGGGCTCATTATCCTTATACGATGCCATGCTTTTGTTTCTAGTTGCTTACATACATATATATATATATTGAGATATAACGACAACTAGTACAAACAACCAAATGCGTCGGAAATTAAGAGATAATTAGATTTTATAATATGATTGTCACTAAATCACGTACACCGAGTTATTGTAGAATATATAATTTTTGTTTATTTTCTGTTAAACACAATCATGAAGTTACAATTAAAATAATATTTACAAAAAGGATAGTGATCTACAAATTTGTCACATGATTAAGCATTTATATAGGACTTTTGATTATATGTTAATTTATTAAAGTTTGTACTGTCATTATCATAATAATACAGACAAATTAGCCGTAGGTTCTGATCAGTCACCACTAATTATTCTTAAGCTTTGCATGTGTTTCTAAAAGTACACAAAAAAATCTTCACCTAATATGACCTCCCTTCTCCAACTTAGCAAACACTATTTAATTTATTACACCTTATCCTACATCATGATTAATATAATTATCAATTCTCAAGTCTAGATCACCACCTAATTATTATAATATACTTTTTAGATTAACCTTTTATTTCATTTTAAATGGTCGTATATATATGAACCTTTTACTTTGAAATTAGATTAGATATATAAACAGTTTATAATTTGGTCTACATTCATTTATTTTATTAAGTAGTCTCACCTTTATCTATCTTAATTCGTGTGTTTTCTTTACTTACACGTTGCTTCAGTCCGGTTGTTACGTCTATTAAATGTCTTTTCACAAACCCCAAATTCACATCTCCATATAGGCATAATGTATCGTAAGGAAAATTCTTTTTATGCCGTATATATATACCAAGAAATGGTCCACAAAACAAAGTCATACTCATATGTTGACGTTTCTGCAAATCGAAATGCCCTAAAAGACTACGACTTTTGCAAGTCAAGTAATCGATTCTGTTTTCGTACAAATATGTAAGTTGAATAAATTTCCCATACTTCAACGATGAAAATTAACATTTTTTTTTTTTTTGGTAAAAGAAAATTAACATTTTACGACAGTTTCATTAAACAAAAAACAAAAATCGAAGCAATATATATGCATACCACCAGGAACACCATATAAAATGACGATTCCTTCCAACCAAATGGCTTTAGACTTTTAGTAAATAATATTTCAATATTTTTTTATCGTTAATGCATGCACGCATATAATAAAGAGAAATTAGTGGTGGCTTCGGAGAATCAATCAACCAATACACACACGTATATATATATATATATATAGGACACCTTCATGGACTTATTTTATGTTTATTTCAAGACAATTAATGTTTTACTGATTTCTGGCTATGTATGTGTAGTTTTTTTTTTTGGTGGAAGCTATGTATGTGTAGTTGTGTATACATTTGATATTTCTGAATTCACCTCTTTAAAATTACTAGTAATGGAAAAGTGGAACTATGTTACTATACATTTCGAATTTATGAATGAATTTATATTAATTGAAAAAAATCTAACTTTATGAAATAGAAAAAGCAGAGTCTTTGAGATTTTGGCGATGCTAGGGAATCTATCACAATGCTACGAAGTCTCAGACACATTATTGAGTGGAGATCAGCTGTTCCTATATATTCTATAATATTTGCATTATTTTGAAGTTTTCTTTATTTTTACTAATTAAGACATTTCCCTTTCACTTTTCTAATGGTCAATAATGACCTAACAGATTTATGTAGAATGTTTATACGGGCAAGAATCGAGAGGTCAAACCGATATGATCTTGTAGTTTACGGATTAGGATTGTACACTTAACCCAATTCTAACGGTTAAACAAGCTAATCCTGATGGATCAATTGTTTCGTCAAAAAACTTTATATTTACAAGTTAATTACAATAAAGCTTTAGGATATATACATATATGTTGATATTTACATGTGAATAAAAACATACATTTAATATACTCAAAATGTAAGAAACTATCATAATTATGTGTCACTATTCATGATATAGAATTTAACCAAAAAAAAAAAAAAATGTATATGATATAGATTATTCATAAACTGTAAAGACAAAAGTCCATGTATCAACCTGACGGATCATATGAAGATTATTATTAAAAATGTCCCGTGAGCGTAAGTTTCAAAGACCGAGTTTTATTCTGCTATACGTTAAACCCGTGATAAACCAAGCCGGGGTGGATCAATTTGATTGACACCTTCTAGTAGTTGATGCTGATAAGGATGGACCAATTCGAGTTTTCAACAGTATATATTTATTTCGTTCTTTCACTTTCTTTCCACAATTTCCTTTTGATATAATATGAACGTTAATATAAATGTCATTATCTGTTATACAAGTATACATAACACATAGCATATAAAACAAAACAAAAAATGAAAAGCTTAACTATGAAAGGAACAATATAAACATAGAAAATTTTCTTTTTCAAATTGGTCTATCCTATTTTTTTCAACCAAAAGCGTGTAGTCTGTTGATTTATTCATATGGGTTAAGAATTCGTCATATAAGTTAAAACTCGAGATTATGTTCTATTATATACGAAAATCGTTGTGGTTTTTTCATAATCATTAAGAATAGTTTAAACGGTAGAATTATCTGGTTTTTTATATGATTCGTAGATCAGTTAAATTTTTGGTCCATGATTTACCTTCGGTTAATAAAAAAAGTGAACGTTGTTTAAAAATATTGATGTGCAATTTACACTAAGTATATTGATTGATGTGTACTCTAGAAAGAACCTAAGTATATATTTATAAAATAAATGCATTTGACGACAAAATATATAAGATTAAAAATTCAATTCACACTAGTTGTTTAGTTTTTCTGATTAATAAATTAGTTTATATCAATATTCATTTCATCTTGTCACGATTTTTTCAAAGCATGAACTCGGCCACGTACGTCCCCCTCTATCTTGTTCGTTTGTCTAACTTACGAAATCAATATTTAATAAAATTCACATATAGAAGATAAATTAAAATTGAATATGAAAACGTATAATGGGACAAATAAGTCTATTCTAAAATGATAAAAGCTCTGAACAAGCTTTAATAGTGATGATGTTAGGCGTAGTTTCTGACATTGAAGCAAATTCGAGAATTAGACAAACGAACATGTCGACAAAACAATAATACAAATGTAACCGACGATGTCTTTTTCAACGAGTTTTGGCTTATCCTCTAATTTTAAAGAAAATAATCATGTTTTGGTCTTATAAATTTCTAAAAAATAACATCTATGGAAAAACTATTATTCCACAAGATATCTAAAGAATTTTTTCGTTAATTCAAACAATATACGAGGATATAGGTACAAAAAGATTGAATTTCTTCAAAAATAAAAAAATCACATCAAAATATAATGCTTATAAACTATACACACAATGCTATTAAACAGAGAGAGAGAGAGAGACGCATGAAAATGGAAATAAGAAAAAGAAAAAGAGTTTTACTTTCTTGTGGTCGACCTGTCCCACACCGAAGAAATCACTCTCACTTATGACAACACCTACTTGTCCGTACCTATTATACATTATCGAATGATTCCTATTTTCTCTTTCCCTATTTTCTAAAAATTAATAATACTAATAAAAATGAATAAAGGGACGAGACGACAAGTCAAGAAGCAAACAAAATGGTGGTACCGAAACAATAAATCTTTTCTTTTTCCCAAAAAGAAATAAAATAAAATACTTATTGCAAACTTCACGAAGAAATGAAACAGAAAGGTCCTATTGGTCCCACTTAGACGTGGCCTCAATCTTCACATCACATGACCCCACACGTTTCACACGTGCAACTTTACTAAACTTCCATTTTTTTAATACTTTAGTTACCACAGAAAATTTAGATACCAAAGAAAAATCATGGATTTACTTTTACTAGTGACGTTAGTTACCTAAATAATGGATATATTCTTTGCCAAAAAAAAAAAAAAATGGATATATTAAGGTTATTTGGCAAACAAATAATTATTCATAGGAATTAATGAACCTGTTGTAATGGTATAGAAGTAAGAAATATATAAATTATAGTAATTAGAATGTTAATTGTGATGGTTAATTATTCTTTTATACCTTTTGGTTAGATATTTTTTACATAAATGTAAATTATAGTAGAATACACCACTAAAGATCACGGAAAATATATAAAAAAGTATGGGTCACGGGTCCCAGATATGCCATGTTGGAACATGACGTGGGAACATTATTAATTATATAAGTATATGCCATATGTTGGCTTATGAAGAAATCACTAAAGTAACCTGAGAGTTTGGTAAAAATCTATGGGGATGGTTCAAAATTTAAATAAAACAAAACTGAAAATGAAGAGTATGCATATAATTAATATCCTATAATGTGAAATTTAATTAGAGTTATCAAAAAATAAGGAAAAATTAATAAGATAAATATGTGTTGACTAAAGAGAGATTAAATTGGAATTTATGATAGACAAAAATACACTGAACTAACATACTATAATTATTTTTAGGAAAGACAGCTTTACACATTTTGACTGTTTTCATCTTTGAGTTTTAGAAATAACATTAAAAGGATATGTTAAGAGCAATACTATCTAATAGCTTGTTCCCTTTTAATATTATATGGCATCAACCAAATTCAGACCAAGTTGTTGATAAGATATAGTATATGTGTATATATTGATTTTATAATTGCAACTTTGACTAGTCAAGCTCACTGTTACATACGTTTATGTGGCTGTTGCTAAGGAAACATACATGAGTGCATCGATAAAAAAACAAAGAAAAGTTACAAAAATTAATTACTCTTTTTACAGGTCCAATATTGCACATTTCAAGAAAGATAGTACTATTACTGATATAAAGAATACTCAGTATATTTGTTTTTTATAATTATATATTCTGGTTTTTTCCTTTTCCAAATTTTTTGTTTTATTAACATTTAATTTAATTACTAAACGAATATGGTAAGCATAACCATAACAATAAATATTTTATTTGAATTGATAATTATTTCTTAAAAAGCAAATATTTAATAATAACTCATGATAAAAATAATAAATATGTATTTATAGAAAATATAAAAATATTGACTTTTTCTCTCCCTTAAATAAAAGCCAATCCCATAGATTTCTTCACCAGTCGCCACAACACAACTCCTCCCTCTTCCTTCTCTCTCTCTTTGTTTCAGAATCTCTCGGAGCTTTTATCAAAACAAAACGTCTCAAAAATGGCTGTTGAGGCTCATCACATGAACATGTTCTCTCAGTTAATATCATCAAACAGGTGAAAATCTTATTTTTCTTTTCTTCTCCTCAACAAATTTCTTATGTCTTTTTTCTTCCTGTATTAATCTTTTTATTTTTGTGTCAATTTGCAGAGATTGTGTTAAATTCCAGCAAAACATGAATCACGGCGAGTTTAATCTCGCCGCCGGCGAAGTTCCGTTTATAACCGGAGAATCTCTCGTCGTCGATCCTTTAGCTGCGAAAGCTAGCTTCAACAAATCTGAAAGTGGTCTCACTTACAATTTCACTGTTCCTCCTCCGTCTACAAAACGCCCGCGAGAATTTCAATTCCGCGACTCAGACGCTCAATTCGCGTCTGCGGTTAAACGGAGGTCCGTAGCGTTTGACTCATCCTCACCATCGTTGCTAAACGCTGAATACGTGTCTCAGATCCAAAACCAGCAACAATCAGAGATCGATCGGTTCGTAGCTCAACAAACAGAGAAGCTCAGAATAGAGATTGAAGCTAGGCAACGAACGCAAACGCGGATGTTAGCGTCTGCGGTTCAAAACGTCATAGCCAAGAAACTAAAAGAGAAAGACGACGAGATCGTAAGGATTAGAAATCTTAATTGGGTTTTACAAGAGCGAGTGAAGAGTCTTTACGTTGAAAATCAGATTTGGCGCGATATCGCACAAACTAATGAAGCAAACGCCAATAATCTTCGAACGAACCTCGACCAAGTTCTTGCTCAAATCGAAACGTTTCCAACCGCTTCCGCCGCTGTAGAAGACGATGTGGAATCGAGCTGTGGAAGTTGCGGCGGCGATGGTGATGGTGCCGGTGAAGCGATTACGGCTGTTACTGGCGGTTGTAAACGGTGCGGTGAGAGAGAAGCGAGTGTTTTGGTGTTACCTTGTCGTCATTTGTGTTTGTGTTCGGTTTGTGGTTCGGCTTTGTTACAGACTTGTCCGGTTTGTGATTTGGTCATGAACGCTAGTGTGCATGTTAACATGTCTTCTTGACCATTTTTTTTTTGTTACAATTTAATTTATATTTTAGTTTTTTTTTCCTTAGAATTTAAATTCAAAAAGAAATAGGGTTTTCTTTAGCCAATTGATTCTTTTTTATTTTGTAAGTACAGTTCTTTTTTCACCTATAAATCCGTTTTTGGTTAATTCTTGATTTTCTGACGACTCCAATGAATGGGAATCCACGACTTGCAAAAAGACGAAATAATTTAAGTCGAAGACTCACAAAAATGTATGGGAAAAAAAGAAAGCAAAAATCTTATATTTTTGAAAAGTAAATATTCCAGAGTTCTTTTTAAGTTGCACCGTTTGTTTGGTTGCTTATTCTCAAAGTCGATCACATGATCAGTTTGAATTATCTAACTCCTTTTTTAGTTAGATTATCAGAATATCGATATAAATCGAAAAGAAAAAGTATATAATTTGTCTATGGATATATACTATAGCAATTTGGAAGTATCCTTTATCTTTCCAACCCCGCAAAATATATTAAAACAGAAGAATCATACTTCGCTATCGAAAAAAAAAGAAAAAAGAAATAGTCTGAATTCGATTGCCTCAACGACATTTTTAGTTCATAGTCATTATAGTTGTCGTGTAATAAAGATTTCATATTCGGATCATATCATGTGCAGTGCATGTCTAGACAAAATAAAATACCCCCACTAAAATGGGTTTTAAATTTATATATTTAAAAGCTATAAACGAAATTAGAAACGATGAATACGATGTGTGAATTCACGAGTTACGATGATTGCGTCCAAGAAACGTTACCTTGTCTCTATCCAATAATTTAGTTTATTTTCCCCCTTCAAATCTAGAATATTAAAATTTGGATGAATTTGGCTCGCACATAAATAGTGGCCAAAAGGTAAATGGTACGACTCTGCGATGTTTCCTACAGAAATTAATTAAAAAGAGAGTTAAAATCACATTTTTCATTGTCTTGGTTCTTGCCCATACTTACTTTTTTTTTGGGAAAAATGATTACCAGCTACACAAAGTATACGCTATCACATGATCACATATGCAAATTATATAACTGTTTTATTAACTACACGAAGTATTGCTATCACATAAGGATATACCCGAACAAAAATATGACATGGTGCCAACACCATAACCATCATTTCCAGATAATATAAATGTCTTGTTAACTACACGAAGTATTTCCATTAATTTTTTTTTTAAAGTTTAATAAAAAAAAAATAACTAAAAAGGACTTATTATACTATTGTAAATTATATATATATTATAAATTTTAATGCATTATACTTAAAGTTAAATTAATTTAACTAATTTAATATTTATTATATTAAATTTTTTAAAATTTAAAATAGTCACTTAGTTAAATTATACATCATTATAAATTAACTAAAACTAAATAATATATCACGTATACATCATATTGACTTGTGGATGCCAATTTGCACCTCTCGTTGGATCACGGGTCTTCGAATGTTGAAGTTGGGTCTAGCGCTTACGATAGCCCGAGTCGTCACATGGTGAGACAGAAAGAGTTTGTACAGCTTGATGGATCGTTTAGGGTTGAAGCAGAGATATGTAGTGAATATGATGGATGGGTTAAAACAAGTAAAGATAATCTGACCACCATGGTCAAAAGCATGTTCAAGGTTGGCAGCTTGGTGAGGTTCGAGAAAAACGGAACATACAAGAGGGTTGAGCAGAAAGTGAAGACTATTTTAATGAACTCATATATTTACGACATGAACAAATATAATTTTTAATGCACATATATTTTATACCTATATCGTAAATTATATGTGTCCATGTCGTAATGGTGTCGTAAATTATACATGTTCATTATAGGTTTATAGGTTTAAGTTAATTAACAAATTTTTAATGAACATATATATTTTATATGGAACTAGTTTAGTCTTTATTACATAAA
>OVAQ01001279.1:307-19333 GCA_900406345.1 Erysimum cheiri | reverse complement strand
CCTAGTGGTGTCGATCGACACGCCGATCCGAAACCTGGTTCACGGGTGTTACAAGTGTGGTGGCCCAATTCTGGATCTCATGGATCTTATGAATCTTATGGCCCGTTCGACCCGAGATCAAGCTCAGAGCTCATAGTGTCCGTTGAATCGTTGAACCGTTGAACCACGAGAGAAGTCCACTCTGTAGCACTTCGGTGCATTTCTACCGGGACCGACCGGACCAGCCGATAGGGCATATAAAAAAAAATAAAACAATCAACATAGTTGTTTTAAAATGCCAAGAAGTGGCAAAAGTGTGTAGGAATGGACTTCGGACAAACAGACCAAAACATAAGGAAGATATAGTTTATTAATAATTGGCCTAGGGCCTAGGGGTTATTTTGGACAAGGTATCCAGATCTCCTTTTCATATTTGCTTTTAATTTGTATATATATATATATATCTGTCAATATGCAACTATCAAATTAGATACTTTGTTAGGTCCATTTGTAGTTGAAAGTCGAAACTTTTATAGACATTTTTTTTGTGATAGAATTTGTGACCGCTGTAACTGTTACAAAATTCACACATTATTGCGTTGAATATTCACACTCTATTGCGACGATACAGAACTTTAATGACAAAGAAATGGACGACGAATCTTTTGATGGTTTTATGTTTTCTAGCAAACTTTTAGTAACGTTTTTTTACAGAATTTTTCACTGTCAAGTATATATCATCGCAAACGCGAATTTATGCGATGGATGTTTGACGCAATTTGCAAGAATTTTAAATTTTGTTGCCAAAATGTAACATATCATCGCAGTTCTACTATAAAAATCTTCTTTTTTTTTTTTGCTGCACTTGCACATATATACGATATCGATAATCTGTACTGGTAATTTTTTTTTTTTTTTTTTTTTTTTTGCAACTTAACGATTTTTTATAATGCTTGTTCTATACCAAATATTTAGTCTGGTTTACTTGTTCCACACTAACCACATTTGTTCCACTTGTTTCATCACATCTTTTGTTCCATACCGTCTCTAACTTATTCTAATACAAACCTTGAAACTAGAATTATGGTTTGTTTGCGGCTGATTTATTGAATTTTAGTGCAGATTAAACGGGTACTACCAATGTTTTGCGTAGATTAACCTCATGTTGATCATAGTCATTACAACATGTCACATAATTAGTAATGTACTAATGTGTAATTAAAGGTAATACACAAGAGATGGTGACTTATAGATCGAGTCGGCCAGAAAATACAAAAAAGTCCTCGGAAGTCTGATGTGATCTTTATTAACAAAAAAAAAAAGTAAAAAAGTGATTTATTTTCATGCTTCAACCGAATCTTATATAATAATAAAGAATGGACTGAATAAAATATTTGCCGGTGAGAACTACATTGTACATTTGTACTCTTTTTCAATAAGCTTTCTTTTATTGTTTGGTCTAAAATCAAAATCCAAACAAAATTCAAAATACTTTGTGTGGTTTATTTTTCTGAAGTCGGCAAACATAAGGTATAGGTAATGGAGAATGGAATTGGAGGGCTGAGACACTTGTTGACGACTGTCTTCCTTAGTAGCTTCGCCGGATGCATGCTATTTCCTGTGATGACCGACGTCACTGTCGCCGCCGTGTGTTCCAGCTCAAACGAGTCATGTTCTCTCGCCGTTTATCTCACTGGTTTCCAACAAGTGGTACCAAACTTTACTTACACATACAGTATTTATCATTCCTTTAGTCTCTCTTTGATCTCAATTTCTTGATTGTTAAATTCTTTTTAATTTTCTTTGCTTAAACTAATCATGACATATTCTTCTAAATCTCTGTCTCATAAACTTGAAATTGAGTACCAATTACTCAGATAAACGGGTCTGGGTTTTTTCAAGCTAAAGATTTTGAAAGATATATTTTTAGTATTTGAAACTAAGGCTTTTGACTGGTTGCTTATTTGCTTATAATAGAGTAATTTTTATTTCTAAATTGAGTTTTACTCTGCATTCTACTTTGTTTTCACAAATCAGAATTGAAAAAATTTCCAGCTGACAAAAGAGTAGAAAGAAGAGTAAACACATGATTTTTTCTTCTTAAATAATTTTTTTTTCCTTCTATATTTCTATTTGTTACTAGCTTGAATTTCTTCCTAGTCACAGCCTAAGAGTTTTTCTTTTCCTACTATTTATTACGACCCTAATTTTGAAATTTTAACCAAATTGTTATTTCACTTTGACGGTTTAGGAAAATAATAAATTATTTTGGTTTTATTTTTATTTCCTTTTAAATAATTGTTTTCTTTTGAAAGATTTTCTTACAAAACGAGATTAAATCAGTTAAAAACAAAAATAGTATGCTAAACTTTTGATGAGGTGTTTTGTGTGATAACGGGAACTACTACATGAAGGCAATAGGGATAGCGACAATGATAATGATGCCGGTAATTGGGAATCTATCAGACAGATATGGGATTAAAACAATCCTCACGATTCCTATGTGTCTCGGCATTGTTCCTCCTGGTCCGTTTTCTGTGATCTTTCTCTCTTTTCTTCTCTTTAACAACAAAAAAAAATACTAAAAGATTTTAGCCAAAGAAATCAACACTAAAAAATAATGTGATATGTGTACGTCGCATTATTACCAAAGCAATGCGTGGAAGAAAAGAAGCTTTACCCCACTTCAAGTTTCAACACGCTCATGCCCACTTACGCGTACCACCAGTGTCAGAGTCAGGAATTTATTATGTCGGGGTCAAAATTTATATTAAAACAAAATATTAAAGATAATATATTATCTATATATTTCAATTTTAAAATATTTTATTATATATTTAGTTCTACGATCTAAAACATCAAAACAAATAACATTCTTAAAGCCTTGAGTGTCAGTTTTTTTTTATAAAAAACAAACTTAAACTCATATTTTAATCAAATAACCAAAAAAGATTTATTACTTAAATTTAAAATATAAATTGAAATCAAAGAATTTTTGCCCCAATAATAAAGTTAAGAGTCAAAGAATCAAATATTAGCTTGACATATTTGGTAGAAACTACAATATAAATAGTTTATAAATACAAATAAAAATTGGATTTATAAATAGAAGAACTTCATTTCTTATCAAAATATAGAAAACAGAATTTTCTTTTAAGAAAATTAGAGTCGACAAAGGAAATGGGGTCAAACAAAATATATTGATGGATGCAAGTAAATAAATAAATTATAATTACTAAAAAACATTTATATTTTTATTAGGGTCAGCTGACCCCATTACCTTGTGTGTGGATCCGCCCTGGTACCACTAGTTTAATGCCAACATAAAATATGAATAAATAAAACTAAACCGATCGATCTATAAGTCTATAACGACTTCATTTAACAATGTTAACTGAATCCAAAATGTTATTCAATCTAACAATGCAAATAAACTTTTTTTCTANTTTTTTTTTAAAAAAAAAAAAAAAAAAAAAACAGTTCTTAATCGCAAGTTCCAATTTTGGACATGGCATGAAGTTATCAGAATGGGATTTATCTTATTCTCAATTTTTAAAATATTGTCTCATATATATATATATATATTTTCCTTTTTCTTCTTTTGAAAAATAGATTTTAAAATCACTTTTTTAAATACTGTCTTATCTAATTCTTTCTACTTCTTTTTTATTTCTTCTTTTCTTATTATGAGAAAGAAAATCAAGAATATGCGGCTGATATATTACTTAATTAATTTTGGCAGCAATTTTAGGGTACAGAAGGGATACAAAATTCTTCTATATGTTTTATATAACCAAGCTTTTGATCGCTATGGTGTTCGAAGGCACTGTTGACTGCCTCGCTAATGCATATGTGGTAACTTTATTCTTCCGCCATGATTTGTTTTAAAAATTTAATAAATGTCTTTATAAGAAAATACAGTATCTAACATTTCTATCAGGTTACTTCATTAAATTTACTTTTTTCAGGCAGAAAATATTCATGGCAGTACAAGACTATCAGCTTTTGGTATTTTAGCTGGTATCAACACAGTCGCTGGACTCTTCGGAACATTAGTTGCTCGTTTTCTACCCGTAGCTTTGATTTTTCAGGTATTTTATCATCACTAAAAATTAACTCATTAGAGTTAAATTCTCATGTGATCTTTTTTTATTTATTTTTGGGATAAATTAGGTTTCAGCTATATCATCTCTCTTTGGCCTGGTGTACATGAGAGTTTTCCTAAAGGAAAGCCTAAACGATGATGAAGATGATGATCATGATCAAGAGGATCATGATAGTAGCGATGTCGGAATGTTAACAGAACCGATTCTGAACGAAACGCCCATTAAAGCACGTGTCTTTCACAGAAACTATTCTTCATTAAAAGATATGATTAGTCTGATGAAGACTAGGTATATATATTTTTGAAGACTTGGTATTTCCATATGTCTATATACTGTATATACTAATTTTTCTTTTAATGCAGCACAATATTCGTCCAAGCACTAATTATTACATTCTTTAAGAGTTTCTCAGATAGTGGGATGGAATCTGCTTTCTTGGTTAATCTCATATATTATTTACTCCTTATTTTACATATTGAGTTTTTCTTTATATTAATGAATTAATACATATGTTTTTTTTTTAACTATGCAGTACTTTCTGAAAGCACGTTTTGGATTTGAAAAGAAACAGTTTGCTGATCTCTTGCTGTCGATCATGATCATTGGATCTATCTCTCAAGTAAATAAATTACGAGTGATTATGTGTAGATAGTATTGTATAAACAGTTTTCTGAAAGTATAGTATTGCATTTATACTTTATAATATATTTGAATGACTTTAAGTTTAGTATACTGCTAAATGTTTTCAGCTGTTTATACTGCCAAGATTTGCATCTGCTATTGGAGAACGCAAGCTTTTATCAATAGGGCTTTCAATGGAATTCATAAACGTAAGCATATTTCTTTTCTTGATTCTAATTAATGAAACTTTAAAGAATAGAGTTTTGTTATATAGAAGTAATGAAATGGTGCATGTGTTTGTGATGCAGATATCCATTATCAGCATTTCGTGGGCACCATGGGTGAGTGACTCACCATGAGTCTGTCAAAACTAGAGAGACCTGAGTCAATATTTACTCTTAAGTATGATTTTCTTTTGATTTTGTTTTCAATTTTGCAGGTTCCTTACATCACCCCTCTCTTTGTACCTGTAGCTTTGTTTATAATGCCATCGGTAAGACTTTTATGGGGAACCCTACATTATAAATGAAATAAGACCTAGAGTAACATATAATGTCTTGGGAATAATATCTCACACTGGAAATTAGTTAGCTAGGAATCTTAAGTGATATATAGAATAGGTCAATCCATTCATTGCCAGTTGAACACGGACAATACATTCATTGTCAAATCGTTTTAAATTTGAAGTCTAAAAATTTTAAAGTTTGAACATTTTTGGCTGCAGGTTTGTGGTATTGCCTCAAGACAGGTTGGAGCGGGTGAACAGGTGAGTACTAGTATCTTGTTTTAAAGGTTGAATATTAGTTTTTGTTGTATCAACTTTATATATAACAAAAAAAAAAAGCACTAACTATTGTTTGAAACTGATGTAGGGGAAGGTGCAAGGATGCATATCTGGAGTGAGGTCCTTTGGCAGGGTGGTGGCACCATTTGTACTCAGTCCATTGACAGGTTTGTAAGGCCGTAAGAACAAAAATTACTGCTAAGTTTTATTCATGTCTTTTGACACCTTTCAAATTTTTGTTTCACGTATATAGCGTTGTTTCTTTCGAAAAATGCACCGTTCTATTTCCCTGGATTCAGCCTTCTCTGCATCTCCTTGGCCTCGGTACGTATGGCCATCTCATCCATCAAGACTAACTTTGATTTGACAATATGAATTATGATGGACCAAAATGTTTTGCATGCGTAGTTGATCGGGTTCTTTCAAAGTCTACTGATTAAAGATGATCCTACTCCACCATTAAACAAAGCAATCAACAAGACTTCAGCTGGGGAGGAAGTGTGATTACATGAACTCATCTAGTATTAAAGAGAAGAGTGTATATATAGCCTTATCATGTGATAAAGATATGATCATTTTGTGTGACCATTTGTTTCTTCTATGGTGACTAAATTTGTTAAGAACTTTGATGACTCTTGTATAAATTTCAAAAAACTTGAAGCCTTAGTATACTATTTATAAAGGAGAACTTAGAAGAAAAAGTTTATGATACAAGAAACTAATGATATTAGGATTAACATTCAAAAAGAAAAAAGAACCACAAAGCACCTTCATCTATTTCATAAAGTTTCTATAACAAAAGTTTATGATCCCTTTTTTGTGCTTTCACCTTCATTTATATATATTTACAACGCCCACATTACTAAAACATAATTTGCTGTCTCTCATGCACTTTAGATAACACAGTTTACACTCAAAACTGTTTTTATCCACTGAAAGAAAAGGCAGACACATCTCTAATTACCCTGAATCAGGGTTTTGTGACCAGCCAGATGGAACTCTGCTCGAGACAACCGTGGGCATGGTTTTGACATTGATGTCAAGTGGATGAAACCGGTACTGAATATCGAGTTCGAGAAGGATTTTGATTACTTCCTCGACCAACAAGGCTCTTCTTGTGAATCTCTCTCCCATGTTTTGGTGGTTAATTTTATGACACGGCCATATTGCTAACCTCACAATGTTCAAATCTTCCATATCCTTTACAATGATATCAGCTTTTGGGTACCAATACTCCGGTTTGCTGTCGATGTAGCTACGGTTTTTGCCGAAAAAGATCATCATCATCGCGTCACAATCTATAAACTTAAAGCCATGAGGACAAGTGAGTGTTTATTTACCTTAATATTCTTTGTTTGATTGCAACAATCTTTTCAGGAGGTGTAGTAATGTGGACACAGCATGTGACTTCTTCTCCCATGTCCGGACTCCGGTGGTAATTGTGGATTGCTTTCTGCCATAGAAGAATATTCGGATACACAATCTTCAGATTGTCAGCTCTCAAGAACACTGTTGTGAGAATATTCATTTCCTCCACCACCATCTGAAATTTTGAACTTGTTAAGATTCACTATATATAGACTCAAAACACAAACACATATCTTAGGTTTTTAGTACCTCTACAGTGTCGATAACCAACCGATCACCGACATCATAAGGGTGAATGATGAAGAGGAAGATGATTGATTCGAAGACGGTCTTGAGGGAGTTCCCAAACATGAAGGCCAAGAGTACAACTTGTGAAGTTAAAAAAAGAAGATACTTGGAAGTGGCGATTTCAAGAAGGATTAGCCATATGACTACAATGACAATGGCAGTGAGAAAACTAATCATGTGATGGAGTTTGTTCACTGCTGTTTTGGTGTCATTGAGTGTCAAAGCAAGAGCTCTTCGCTCTCTGAAAGCATTCACCTAATTAAAAAGAATCAAAAACAGAGTGATATATGCATAATATCTGAAGAACAATTTAAAATTTTCTTTTCTATGCAGAAGAATTACATTACCAGCCAGTTCTTTAAGGCTGATTTGGTAATCTTTTTGGTCACTAATGCTCCTTCGAAGAGGCTCATTGTCTTAATCGCCTCGTCTACTGGCAAAAATCTCATCAAATCCTCCAGGTAAATGTGCCTTGTTGTCATTCAGATACGGATTCATTAGGTTGTAAGAACGAAACTTGTCAAAGAAAGAAGAGAAATTGTATACTCACTTTGTGCCAGGTTGAGCCACGTTCTTGAAAATCTTCCTTGCGGCTGCTTTAGCTTCCTTTTCGCTTCGTATGTGTCGGGTTGATTCATCCTCAGATGTGTTTTGAAGCGCTTGCTCGTCCAATGTGGTCAGCGAAACATTTCTCACAATCTTCATCAGCCTCTTCATGTTCCAAGCTGAAACATTCTTCTGATTCATCTTGTGCAAATCATCCATGGTGATTCCGTTATCAGTTCCCGTCTTTGGGATGATCGGAGAGAGCTTCGTGTTCATTGTGTTGCCGCTTTTTTCTGGCGGAAACGCAGCGGAACAAAGTTCGGGTGATAAATCGGCTCCTCCTTTCTGCATCTTGAAGATCTCTTCTTGCGCCCGCTCTTCCTCTTCCTCAATCCTGCTCAGCTCAAGCATTGGAGGTCCAGATAACGTCTCAATCAAGTAATGATGAAACAGAGCTTCTTGAATCCGATCGAAGTAGGTACTAACGTGAAACGAAGAAGCTAGCACTTTAACCACCAATGTCTTGATAAGCCACAAGACTGTGCTCAACAAGAAACACACCAAGATTTTGGACACAAGAAGAAGAACATCGCTCTGCGTTTCCCTTTCTACTTTCTTGTCAAACAAGAAATGCCACGCGAGGAGAACGAGGCCGAGCCAGAGACAGTTCTGAACAGCCGTCTTAACACCGTACACGAAGTAGAGAACCCGTTTCCTCAATAAGAAGTTTCTCTCGATGAAGAAGACAATAATTCGGATTCCACATCCCGAAACAAGCCTCCCGCAGATGAGAACAAGCAAGACAACTTCCCATTTCCACAAATGAAGGCTCCAAACGGTTGCATTTCTCCAAGTATGAAACGTTAGACTCAAAACTAACGCAACTACGAGTGCGATCAAGCTCAGCCATTGAAGCAACGTTATCGCGTCCATTTTCAACCTTCGGTATTTCTCTGGAACATCTTCCTCAGCCAATGAATCATCTTCTTCCTCGATATCATCTGACTGTCTACCAAGTAAACCGGATCTTAACTGATCTGATGTCCCAATCCAACTAGAGTACTGTTGTTCCTCTTCTTGTGGCGGATCTATCAATCTTGATCTTGCCTTCGCCCTTGAGACAAGCTCTGTTTTCCTCATCGATGAGCATCTTACAACTACCTCTCCTTCCTCTTCCTGTTGCTCTAAATTCATCCGCATTGTCGCCGATGAAAAAGAAGTTGAAGACGTACCAGAACGGACCGAACCGGACAAATTGTTGGTTCCTGAACTGTTGATTTTGAAAGACACTCTCATTTCTTTAGAACCGGACATATTGTTGCTGTTGCTGTTGCTGATATCCTCTGTTTCCTCTGTTTCGTCGTTCACATCGAGTGTGATCTCCTCACGACATTGCTGAAAATCGAAACTCCCGCACTTAACGTGATCATCTGTTCCAATGTCTTGCCAGAACTTGTAGCTGGAATCTCGCTCCATGGATGTTTTATGCCCGTTGAAGCTAGAACCAGATTCATCTTCAAGAACCGGGAGTTTCTTCTTCTTCTTTGTCTTCTCGGTTTGATCTCCGGTAATCTGTTTATACGACCTATGAGAATTAAAGGGTTTCCGGAAATCCATCTGAAAATCAAAACCAAAACGAAAGAACAAAAAAAAAAGAGTTAGAATCTTTAGAAAAAGAAACAGAAACTGTGATGATAATAAAGGTTACGTTATAGTTTGAAACAAGAGTTACGAGTTTAGGTGTATGTAAATTGTAATAGTATTATTTTGTTCTCTGTTACTTAACTTACTAACAATTATAATTTGGTTTAGGAGTTATTAAACCACCATGAGTTGGATGAAGACTTAATATAGAAATTAATTCATGTTTTTGAAAAAACGATCACTAAATTTAATGAATTGTGTTTACACATCTCATGTTCTAAGTTTGGTCTTTGATGGTGTTCGTTATAGGGTGGGCTCATTTATTAACATTTAACACAAAACACAACACTTCTCTTAGTCATTTCGTCGAACACCTTCTGTGCCTGCCATATTTGTCCCTGTTTCTCTCGTTCCTATCGGAGTCATTAACTAGGTTAGACTTGGATTTTGATTCTTTTCTTTATTTGTATCTATTCAGAGGTTACTTAAGATCGATTCTGATCTTATAGCTCTGCTCAATAGGCAAGAACTAACTTGGTTATTATTTATTAAATAATGATTCAATGGGTAGATGAGGTTAGGCTTAAGTTGAAATGAAGGAATATTAATACAGAGATTATAGTTGTTTCTTAATCCTAAGCACATGTTATGTAAGAGTAGAGTCGTGTAGAACTCTTGAATTGTTATTAATGAATCTTCATAAGGTCAAAATTGTGGTTACAGAACTAATTAATTTAAATTAATGTTTGTTTGGTTACAAAATTGTTGACTCGTTTGAGACAAAATGAGATAAACATCAACCTGTGTTGGGTTGTTCATCAAAATTTCAGGCAGGTGGGTTTTGTGACCAGCCAGGTGGAGTTCTGCTGGAGATAACGGTAGGCATTGTTCGGACATTGATATCGAGTGGATAAAACCGGTGTTGAATGTCGAGTTCGAGGAGGATCTTAATCACTTCTTCTACTAAGACGGCTCTTCTTGTCCATCTTTCAGCCATGTCTTGGTGATTAATCCTGTGACATGGCCATATTGCTAGCCTTACTATGTGCAAATCTTCCACATCTTTTACAATGATTTTGGCTTGTGGGTACCAATACTCTGGCTTGTTGTCAATGTAGCTACAATGCCATTAATTAGTTACCAAAAGGGATCAACAAAACCGGTATAAAAACGCGCATAAGAATATAGGGATTAAAGTCTTTCTTACTTTGATATTCTCTGCTTGATCGTACCGATCTTTTCAAGAGGAGTAGTAATGTGGACGCAGAACTCGATTGCGTCTCCCATGTCTGGACTGCGGTAGTAATTGTTGATTGATTTCTGCCACAGAAGACTATTCGGATACATAATCTTTAAATTGTCAAATCTCAAGAACACAGTAGTGAGTATGTTCATCTCCTCCACCACTAACTGTATTTTAAGTAACGTTTTGGTTAGCTAATTAAGAAGATTCATGTGGGCACATACACATTGCAAAGGTGCATGCACATACCTGTACATTGTCAATCTCACAGCGGTCACCAACATCGTAAGGGTGCACGATGAATAAGAAGATGATGGACTCGAAGACGGTCTTGACAGTGTTCCCAAAGATGAAGGCCAAGAGTACAACTTGTGAACTTACAAAGAGAAGTACCTTGGAGGATGCTATTTCAAGAAGGACAAGCCATATGACAACTATGACAATGGCAGTGACAATATTAATCATGTGATGGAGCTTGTTCACTGCTGTCTTGGTGTCGTTGAGTGTCAGGGCAAGAGCTCTTCGCTCTCTGAAAGCATTGACCTAATCAAAGTCAACAACGGAGTGATATATATACACAGCAGAAATGAATTTTATGAATCTTTTTTATAATAAGGTCTATGTAGAAAATTAACAATTACCAGCCAGTTCTTCAAGGCTGATTTGCTAATCCTTTTAGTCTCCGGTGCACCTTCGAAGAGGCTCATTGTCTTCATCGCCTCGTCTTCCCGCAAGAATCTCATCAAATCATCCAGGTAAATGTACCTTTTTGTCATTCAGATATGAGTTTATTAGTGAAACTCAAATTGGATTCTAATGATGAATGAAATTGTAGATGTAGACTCACTTTGAGCCACGTTGAGCAATGTTCTTGAAAATCTTCCTTGCAGCTGCTTTAGCTTCTTTTTCGCTCCGTATCTGGCGGGTGGATTCATCTTCGTATGTGCTTTCAAGCATCTGCTCGTCCAATGTGGTGAGAGAAACGTTTCTCACAATCTTCATTAGCCTCTTCATGTTCCAAGCAGAGATGTTTTTGTGATTCATCCTGTGAAGGTGTTCCATGCTGATTCCATTATCCGTTGTTGTTTTCGGGATGATTGGAGAGAGCTTCGGATTCATCACTCTCCCGCTTTTTCCCGGTGGAAACGCAGCCGCGCAAAGATCCGGTGGTAAATTAGCACCTGCGTTCTGCATCTTGAAGATCTCATCTTGCGCCCGCTCTTCCTCTTCCTCAATCCTACTCATCTCAATCATGGGAGGACCCGACAAGGTCTCGATCACGTACTGGTTAAACAGAGCTTCTTGAATCCGATCAAAGTAAGTACTGACATGGAAAGAAGAGGCCAGAACTTTAACTACCAGTGTCTTGATCAACCACAAGATAGTGCTTAACAAGAAACACACCAAAATCTTGGTTACGTAAGGAAGAAACCTGCTCTTTGTCTCCCTCTGTACTTTCTTGTCAAACAAGAAATGCCAAGCGAGGAGGACAAGGCCGAGCCAGAGACAGTTCTGAACAGCTCTACGAACACCGTACACGAAGTAAAGAACCCGCTTTCGCAAAAGGAAGTTTCTCTCTATGAAGAAGACAACAATTCGGATTCCCCAACCTGAAACCAACCTCCCACATATAAGAACCAACAAGAACACTTCCCATTTCCATAAGTGTAGGTTCCAAACTCTCACTTTCTTCCAAGACCGAATCGACAAACTACAAGCCAATGCAGCTATGATAGTAACTAAACTTAGCCACTGGAGCAATGTAATAGCATCTAGCTTCCCTCTCTTATACTCATCTGGTACATCTTCCTCCGCCAATGGATCATCCTCTTCATCAATATCACCAAGTAACCCGGATTTCAACTGACCCGATCTCCAACCCGAGTAGGGCGTTTCTAATTCTTCTCGCGGCGGATCTTGAAGCCTAGATCTTGTCTTCACTCTAGATATAAGCTCTGATTTCCTCTGAAACGACATGTTCGACGTACATCTCACAACCTCATCTTCCTGTTGCTGCAGCTGATCTTGATTCGTCCGCATTGTCGCGGACGAAGAAGTAGTCGAATGAGAAGACGAAGAAGGAATCGAACCAGCCACATACGTACCACCCGCCCTACGAACGTTAAAAGAGACTCGTAGCTCTCTAGACGCATCAAACGAGGTTCGAGCCGTTGATGTAGGCGTAGGCAGTGTCTGGTGACTTACATCATCATTCTCTTGATCCACATCAAGTGTGATCTCTTCATTTCTACTTCTCCATTGTCGATTCATAGGCTCACTAACCATCTTCGTCGGAGACTCCTCAATCGGTAGTGGCTTACCTCCTCCACATTGCGTGAAATCGAAACTACCGCTTAACCTATCGCTTTTTCGATTTATAGCGATGGGATCTTTAGCACTGATTCTCGCCGCCGTTTGATCGGAGGAGGAAGTTGTTGCAGTGTTGTCTTGCCAGAACTTGTAGCTGGCATCACGTTCTACCGGTGCGTTACGGCCGTCGTCGAGGCTAGAACGAGTGCTCTCTGGTGTGGGATCATCGACGACCATACCGGAATGATCGGGATGGTGATCGTGATCGTGGAGAATCGGAAGATGTTCAGGGCTTCTTGTCTCGCTTTGATCTCCGGGGCTTCTAATTTGTTTGTACGAGCTATGAGATTTGAAGGAGTTTCTGAAATCCATTTGAACATAATAATTAAAAATCAAAAATTGAGAAAAAAAATAAAAAAGTGAAACAAAAATTGTTACGATTTTTTAGAAAAATAAACAAAAACTTCGCCGATTGTTATGATGCATGGCACAAAAGCTTACGTTAATTAGGAATACGCGTTACGTGTATATTAAAACTCTTCTCATATGGTCCTTGTTTAATATTTTATTTTCTTTTATCCAACTCTAAAATTTTTAGTACAAAACACAACAGTTTCACTAGATTTATTGAAATAAATTAAGACCAAAAGTTCAACAAACATGATACTATTACAACAACAACAACAATAACAATAACAACAACAATTCAGAAAAAAAAAAAAACATCAAAAGAATAAAAGCCTAAAGAAAGAAAAATGAAAAGAAAAGAATTGGTGTTTTACACATATAGCTTCAGTATTAATCAGTCTTCTTCACTTGCGTCTTCTTCACTCTCGTCTTCTACATCCTCCATTTCAACATCATCTTCGTCTCCTAGAATCCACTGTTCAAGTTCATCTTCTTGTGCTTCTATGTGTTGGTGTATATCTGCAGAGTCCCAGTCATCTTCCCTGTCATTTCCCAGCTCTTCTCCGCGGCAAGAGACTTGCAAATGCGGTCGTCTCCTCGCCAAAGCATCTACAATATCTCTGTTCACACTCCCTGTGATCCCTAACCATTTAAGCCTTGGAAAAAACGGTTTCTTTAGCCATTTGAATGAGAGCTGCGTGATGCCACCGCAGTCATAAAGATCCAACAAACACAAGCTGCTTCCAGGACATTCGTCTTCGTAAACCCGTGTGGATGCAAGAGCCATGACAGAAGGATCCCCTATGTGTCTACACTCTCTTAGTTGGAGTTTTGTGATCGGGGCTCCGGATTTTGCTAGAGCAAAAATGGCAGCATCTGTTAGATTGGGAAGATTAGACAAGTCGAGTTCACGCAACACCAGTTTCGAGGATCCATCAAATAAGGTTGACATGAATTTATCAGTTAGGTTTCTGCAACCTCTGACAGATAAAGAAACTAGTGAGCTCAAAACTCCCTCTTTCAGGTACGAAAGCCCCGTGTCACTTATATCGGTGCCATCAAGAAGTAAAATCTTCAGTTTTGGCAGATGAGAGACCGCTTGTAAGGTTTCATCCCTGAGGTTTCTGCACCCTCTTAGATCAAGATTCTCCAGCTTTAGATTCGACGCAAGCTTTTGAATTGCATGGTCTGAAAGAAGATGGCACCTTCTTAAGCTAACATGACTGAGTGAGAGAGTAGTTGCTAAGATGTCATGGAAAACAAGATCCGTAAGTTTAGGTCCATGATATATGCTAAACTTGGAGAGGCTAGCGCAAGAGTGCAAAATAGTCTTGAAACCAGCATCTGTTACCCGACAAAAGCCACCAAGACAAATGCTTTCCATGCCCAAGCATTTGTCAGCAAGAAAAAGCATTCCTTGATCACTCACTCGCCGGAAGTAAGTAGGGTGAAACTCCTGGCTACGGATTAGAGAGAGATGCTTCAGCTTACCGTTCTGATTAATCTCATGAAGCCCAAAATCCGTGAGGTCTGACAATTGCCTTGGATCCTCAAGGGGCGCATCTCTTATGTCCAAATCTATCAAAGATGTAAGAGATTTCGATATCGCCTTAACCACAGCATCAGTAATACAATCAACAGAGAGGCGCAACTGCTGGACATTTTGTAGCACAGTAGATGTAACCCCGTTGCTGTCTTGCCCTGACATTTCAGTTGATGTGAGTAGTTGAGTCATCATTCTTGACGAGATGTGTCCTAGCTCCAGATGGGTGAGCTTATCAGATACCAACCCAAAAATGCGACCATCACCAGGACGCAGATACAATGAGAGGTCAAACATGAGTGCTAAAACCTACCAAGACAACATATATGGCATGATTCCATTACACAGACAACTAAAGCAAGAAATGATACATTTATATCATCACATTCTGTTCTAGTATCAAAAGAAAAGATATAAAAGAAATGAAGCAAAAGGTTGATTAAGATTCAAACCTCTAAATGGGAGCAGCCGTTAAGTAAATCTTCTAAAGCACAACGGCTAATGCTTCTACCAACTTTCTCTGCCACTGAACCCAAACAGAGAAGCCTGAAGTTTCAGGAACAATGACCAATTCGTCAGACACAAACAGAGGAAAGATTCAGATGCATCAATGAACTTCAATAAACACACATACACACATACCTTAAATCCTTGCATTTCCTACCGATTTCAGAGATGAGATCCCCACTGAAATCCCTACAGTTGTGAAGAGATATCTCCCTTAGAGAAGGACGTACCAATATGTCAATAGCTGAATTCCCAAGGCGTCCACAATCAAGCTTGAGACTTGAAAGTTTTTGATTCGGAAACAACAATGGCCTAACAGTTTCCATTGACAATGAAACATTCTGAAAACCCAAAAACCAAAGCAACAGAGATCAAAAACACAAAACTTTACATATAAGTACAGCAGCAGAGATTAAAAAACGAAACTTTTTATAATAATTCAGCCTGAAATTGAAATCCAAATCCAACCCTTAAGAAATCAGTAACTATATTTACTCAAACAAATCGCAAATGAATCTGAAACAAAGCAATGAGTGTGGAGACTCTTACGAAGATGTGGAAGTTAGGAGTGAAAGTGAGGACACGAGTAACACAGCTCTTAAGTGTTTTACAAGTTGAACCCAACGAGCAAAGAGACGCAACATCAAGTTTCATCATGATAGTCTCAAGGAGAGCCGCAGGTAACAGATCCAGGCTTCTATCGCCATCGCAGCCGTCAATATCTCCTCCTCCTCCGTCGCATATGACGGTGGTCGCCATCGACGGAATCTTAATTCCCTGATCTACTGCGAAGATTTCATATTCGGCAGAAGAAAATTGCGGAAACTGTGGCGATCTCGTTGTGTGTCTGATCTCATTGTATTTACTCTGAATTTTAGATTCCAAATGTTGTTCCTCGATCCATTTTTCAAGGACAAAACGTCAACGTTTTGTTATTAGACATGGGACATGAACATTCAATTTTTTCCGGTTTACTTATGTTCGGTGTTTTTCGGGTTGTGAGAAGGAAGTTTCAATTAAAACCGAACTTTATTTCGGTTTGCTGAGTTTGGTTTGAAAAATTCTGATTTGGTTTTGGTTTGGATACAAATTTGTAGTAGAAATCAAAATAATTTATTTTCTTAGTGTTTTTCTTTATTAATTAGAGTAAAATAATTATATGCAAATACATCCACAAGCAAATACATAATTAATTTTAACAAAAAACGAGAAATAAATAAATTTACATATTTTTGCCTATAACAATTTTACTCGATCATTAACAAATTATCAAAGCTAATAAGTTTTAATTCTTCAAAATCAATATCAATTTAATAAAGTCGTCATTCTTGATTATCGTTCAATAGATAAAACTTATAAATTCTCGTTGTAGAACAAACTGTGCGTATTGGTTTCAAGATCTCATTTTTTGTCTAGTGGATCTCTTTTAATCTTTGAGGTTATTCTTAGGCCACTGGTAACGGGCCAACTCATAGGCTGTTCTTAGATTAAAATAGTAATAAACTTGGGGAACAGTGGGTTTAGAACATGTGAGTAGCTCTTGGGCTGAAACTGTTTTTAGCCTGTTCTTGTGTCCACGTGACAATCGCGGATTAGGAATGTTGTCATGGGTTGAAATAAGTAGGGTTGGCCCAGCCCTGTACAAACCTGTAGGGCCCTAAACCCTGCAATTTTTTGAAGGGTTAACAATGGATTGTAAATTGTTAACAAAATTAACCCTTTAAACAAATAAAACAAATATTCTTCTTATTTTTAGAAATAAAAAGCAAATCAAAATCCTAATCCTCAATTTATGTTAGACAATTTTTTTTTTTGCGAAAAATTTGCAAATATACGTTTTTCGCAGGAAATTGATGTTTTGGAGAGAAATTTGCGTTTTTGGCGGAAATTTTACATTTTTGGCAGGAAATTCGCGTTTTGGGCGGGAAATACACATTTTTGCGAGAAATTTCAATTTTTTGGACGGGAAATTTGCAGTTTTAAGTTTTTGGCGGGAAATTTACGTTTTTGGCGGAAAATTTACGTTTTNAAATTTACGTTTTTGGCGGGAAAATTATGTTTTGGCGGGAAATTTACGTTTTGGCGGGAAACTTACGTTTTTGGCGGAAAATTTACGTTTTTGGCGGGAAATTTCAATTTTTTGGACGGAAAATTTGCAGTTTTAAGTTTTTGGCGGGAAATTTACGTTTTGGCGGGAAATTTACGTTTTGGCGGAAAATTTACGTTTTGGCAGAAAATTTACGTTTTTGGCGGGAAACTCATGTTTTTGGCGGGAAATTTACGGTTTTTGGGGGGAAATTTACGTTTTGGCGGAAAATTTACGTTTTGACAGGCAATTTACGTTTTGGGGGGAAACTTACGATTTTGGCGGGAAACTTACGTTTTTGGCGGGAAATATACGTTTTTGACGGGAAAATTACGTTTTTGGCGGGAAATTTACGTTTTTGGNAGTGATGTTGTTCGTTTGGTTGCCGCATCGTCTGCCGCAGATCGCTGAAATTAAAAATTTTGAACGCTGATTTAATTTAGTGGTAGCGTCGAAATTCTGCGTTCGCCGCCACCGCTGCCTCAGCCGCAGCCGCATGTGGCGACCAAACGAACACGACCATATTTATAAATTTGTTATTTAAATTTTAAAATATTAATCTAAAACACACAAAGTACATAACTAGCTTGTGTTTAAAGAAAAAATACATACAGGGCTAACCCTACATTAACTCTTTAATAAAAAGTATAAGGGGTTATAAAAAGATTAAGGTTAATATAGGACTGAGTTTATATAAACTAATGATGGGCTCAACCCTGACCATACATTTAACATCTCTACTCATTAGTAAGACAAATAATGGAAAGACCATTACGTCAATATCTGTGAGGTCTATTATTTTTCAGAAATTTTTTCGATAATATATCTAGTTTTCTAAAATACACATTTTCAATCTTTACATTTTCATCTGCTTACTTGAAAGTATATGCCTTTTCAAGATGCAAGTGCAAACCGATGGAAATGGCATTTTCATATGTATAGTAATAAAATAACTATATATATTGGATAATATGAGGATATGAAAAGATATATATCCAGAATTTTTTATATATTATATAATAAAAAATTATAAAATTCATAAACATTTTCAATATAACTATTGATATAAATAATGAAAATTGAAACAATTTCAATGAAAGAGTGAAAATAAAATATGTTATGTTACTCTTTTATACACATGTTGTTGGCTATCATCATTTTGATGAAACTCCAAGTGCATATTGCATTACTTTGACTACTAAAAAGAATTTAAATGTTGTTGGAAATGACTCTGATTGATAAATAAAGTCATTGGCTTAAGATTCCTAGTTAAAACAACACAAGTCTTCGAATAAGTAGAAGAAAGGCTAACGTGTACTCAAATTTCCACACACTTTCTCCCAAGTCATTGATCTTGATCCCCCACCTCTGACCAACCAGTATACGTCCACTCACATTCTTAACCACCCATAAGTCAAGGATCCCAAGTCAAGGGCAACAAGAAGAACAGTGACTACAAAGATTATGACAAAGTTGTTGAGGAAGAGAGCAGAGAGAATGTAAAACGCCAAAGCAGCACCCTGGTCCAAGAACAAACACAAATTTGTTACCTTTGCTCAAAATCCAACATTCTTCATTGACAAACATGTATAC